>PVIR01020928.1:0-30031 GCA_004026965.1 Petromus typicus | reverse complement strand
AAGGAAAATAGAGGGAAATTCTGTATTTTTGTGACCACAGGGATAAACCTGAGGGACACCAAAGTAAGTGGGAAAAAACGTGGTGTCTATGGAATAGTTTGAGTCTAGAGGTCCTTCCAAAGCCTCATACAGTCATAGGTGGGTGAGTCTAGCATGTGTGTGCGATGCTCGGGATAAGCGCTTGTGGATACACTGGTCATGCGTGTGTGCGTGGGTTGGCACTGCCCTCATCTTGGCCGTCTGAATAACATAAAAGGGGAGAGTGACACTGTTAAAAGTCCTTTGCTGCTTTTGCTGCTTCTGCCTCCATGAACTGTGGCCCTTCTGCCACCTTGGCTTGGAGGCGACCAATCACCGATGGAAACCTCTGTGAAGTATAAGCCAAATAAACCTTTGTTTCTTAAACTTTGAGGGTCAGATATTTTGTTTCAGCAATGAGAGAAAAGTAAGTAACACAGAGTGAAAGACAGATACCGCCGCGTATTTGCGCTCATGTGGAATTTGAAAATGTAGGTCTTGTGGAAGTGGAGGCTTGTAGTTACTGGAGGTTGGGGGCGGGGTACTGGGTAGGAAGGGACAAGCGGTGACAGTCATTACTGTCACGTAGGAGGGGCACGCTCAGATCTGCGGTGTCGCAGTGACCGCAGTTAACAATGATGACCTGTTTTTCCCTGAAACATTCCAAGTGGATGCATCACTACAAAAGGACAACTGTGCCGGGTTACACACCAGTTAGTCAGCCAGATGTAACATGTCACACCTCATACAGGCGTCATTTTGGACACAGTGAGTCCATTTTTATTTGCTGGTTTTGAAAAGTAATTGTAGAGAAATTATGAAATCAAAGCAATGGCGGTGCAAACACAACAACCAATAGGAGTTATTTCAAAGTGTCGCACTGACAAATCCTCATCCCATCCAGCCAGAGAGATTCAGCCTGAAGATCTGGTCCCAGCAGAGAAGGGCTTCCATGTAGGAGATGCCACTGTGGCTGCTGAAGCGGAGGAGAGCAAGAAGCAGAGCTCGGGCAGCAGCAACAGGTTCAAGGTTGGGGCCAGTTCTGAGCAGGAGCCTAAATGTTTGACTGTCTGATGAAACTACCAAGGCTTTGGGTTTCTGAGGGTTAATTTTAGTTTTTTGAAAAATTTGTAATGTTTATGAATCATAATAATTGCCTTCATCTTAGGGAACTGATACATGCACATCCCACCCTATCCGTTTTCCCGTCCCCCACCTATCCTCTCATCTCCCATCTGAGCTGCTTCTCATAAACATTTTTTTTTTTTTTTAGGTTTCTTGAGACAGGGTCTTGCTTCATGGTTCAGGCTGGCCCTGAGCTCAGCCTCAAACTCACATCACAATCCTCCTGCCTCTGCCTCCCGAGTGCTGGGATTACAGGCGTGAGCCACCAGGTCCGGCACTGTGGTATGTGGTACTGGTTGCTGCTGGGGTGAGTCTCCCCACCCAGTATTGTTATGTGGTTACCGGGGAATCGAACCCGGGTCCTTGTGCTTGCAAGACAGGCGCCGGAACCACTGAGCTAACTCCCCGGCCCTCTCATAAACATTTTTAAATTAAACATATAAAAAGGAAGTGTTGGGGCCAGGGATTTAGTTCAGTGGTTCTGCCGCCTGTCTTGCAAGTGCAAGGCTTGGATTCGATCCCCAGTAACCACATACAACAAAAAAGCTGGGCGTGGTGACTCACACCCACCAGCAATCAGTACCATATACCACAGTGCCATGGTAGTTCGTGCCTGTAATGTAAACTACAAAACGAGACTGTGTCTCAAAAACTGAAAAAAAAGGAAGTATTAAGTGCTAAAGTTTCAGTACTAATAAAATACTATTTATTGCATTCTGAGTTGGTGCTATTTTATTAGATAGGATGTAGTTTAAAGTAATATAGCATATTTAAAGGGTTGATTTCTAATTTTAGTTAAAAGAAAGAAGTCAAACTCAGTATTCGACCTCAAGTAAGCCATACTAGCAGACCACTGAATAATTTTTTAACAATTTGACTGGCCTATCTGGGGGTCACATTAATAAACCAAATAGATGATTCAAACTTATCATTTTTTATGGCAGAGTAATACTCCATTCTGTAGACGAACCACAGCTTTTTTATCTAGTCTCCAGTTGATGGATACTTGGGTTATTTCCAAGATGTAGCGATCACAAACTGAGCTGCTATAAACATGGGTGCACATATGTCACTGTGATATGAGTCTTTTAATTCTTTTGTGTATATACCTAGCAGGGTGATGATTGGGTCAAATGGGACCTCCAATCCTAGCTTTTTGAGGAATCTCCAAACTGATCTCCAGTTTGTACCGAAAATGCTCAAAGTAAAATAGGGTGAAGGGGGAAAAATAATGAGATTATAACAAAAAAGAAAGGAAACAAATTTTACGTATATAGGGGGGTGGTAGGGTGGGTAGGGCTGTGGGAAAAAATGAGAATTAAGTTGTGTCTTATGCTGGTACAAATCCCCATTATGGAGTGCAATCATGATGCATATATGTAATGTACCAATAAAGATTTCAATAAATTAAAAAAATAAACCAAATAGACCACAGGCTTATGTAATGAGCACGAATGACACAGAATATATTACATACTGTATAATTATCAGTAATACCTGTTACTAAGATCCTAAAGTAATGATCTTTAGAGAAGATTCTTAAATTTATTCTACATTTAAAATATTTAAAATTTTTCAATACAGCCAGGCATGATGGTACATGTTTATAATCCCAGCACTTGAGAGGCTGAGGCAGGAGGATCACTCTGAGTTTGAGGCCAGCCTAAGCTACGTGGTGAGTCCCTGTCTCCAAAAGCTAAATAAATAGATAAATAAATAAAAAGTTTTCAAGAGAAATTAACTCAGGAGTTGTTTTAAAGTTTATTCATAAGACTCTATGGCATGTTTGTGCTAGCTTGTGGAATTTTGAAATGAGTTTCATTCTTGTCTTATTTATCCTTGTGGTGCTGGGGATGGAAACCAGGGGTCCTGCACTGACCAGGGGTCCACACTCCAACCCCAGCCTCGTCGTTTCTGTCTGATCACACGACCTGACAAACTGTTCTTTAGCCCTTTTTCTGTTGCAGAGGAAAAGTGAAAATCAAACAGCCTCCCTTCAGATGGCAACTCCGTTGAGCTGGCTAATCTCTCACCTTTTATCTTATTCTGGTGGAAATATATATCTGATCTGAATCCTGACTTTTACTAAGCACAAATGACTTTTTAGAAAAGCAGCCACTGGGAATTCAAAGTGTTATACAGGCTCTGTGGATCGCTAGTCAGTAGATTCGAGCAGAACTGTTGGATCCTGTTTCTGACTGCAGTAGTTTTGTGCCACCAGGCACTTGAGCACAGGGGCTTTTTCTTTGGAAAAAATCCTACCAAGAGCTATTGATGTTGGGAAAGGAAGCATTATTGAAAAGCGTGATTGCATAGCTAACTTGGGAAAAACAGCTTTATTGAGTAAGAAGAAAGTGATAGAGTATATTTACTATGAAAACAGATAAACAAAATGAATTTTGTGGTTTAGAACAACCCTACAAATGTATCTGAGCAATATGATGATTACTTAGTACATGCGTCCAAGAGTAAATCACATATCGATTGTTACTGGATGCTAATAAAACTATTGCAGTGTTTCATTATATCACTTAGGTCTAGAATTTATTTTCTGTTTCAGTGTAGTGAGAGAGCTTCTTTCTTGCCAGGTTATATTTTCAGATTTCTTTTCATAAGAATAAAGAATACTTTGGTCATTCATTTTACTCCTTGACTTAAACTTCAAAAACACTCGTTGTTTTATTATTTCCCCCTTTACTTAACCTACATGCAGGAAAGTAATGACCACATTATGTACAGGACACAAGTGAAATTTTACAGAGAAGCAATTTTCCTTAATAATCTTAAATTGAATTACAATGTTGCCCATTCTCTTGACTATCGATACGGTCTCATAATTGATATGTCATCCTTCAACCAATTGTAATTTTCCACATTGATTCAAACACTCTCACTCACTTAGTTGAAAAATCTGTCTGCTCTAAAACCATTAAAGTGCAGACTTGTTCCTCTTAAAACTAATTTCTAGCCATTTAAAAAGTTTGCCCATTAATAATAAAAAACAAAGCATTTGAAATCGTGGTTTGCAGAATGGATCTCCGGATCTTATTCTGCATTGTATTTGGAATTTTAAAAAATTATATAAGCTGGATGATAAAAGTAAATATTAATTCAATAAAATACAAATATCTGTGGGTTTTACTTTTTAAAAAAACTTTCAATAAAAGGAGGAACTTTTACATTTAATATTCCTGAATTAATCTTGCTGTGGAAACTCAGGTGAAGCCAGGGGGGCAGGCAGCTGGAAACCCACCCTGAGTATATCACTGTCTTCTCCGTGGCCCTGTTGTTTTTTCTCTCTGCTGATAGGTGGAGCTCTGAATTTGTCCCTGGTGAAATGACTCTAGGAACAGTCTCTCCTTCTGAAGATCGAGAAGAGAAAATCTAATCGGCTCAGCTTGGCCATGTACCTAGACACGGCCACACGTATGGTCTCCCAACCTAGCTGCCACTACTCGCATCACCGTTCCAGGGACCCGGGCTGGGAAGACACAGAGTGTCTACAGCAGAACCGCTTCCGCCAAGTTCCCCTGAGCCCTCTTCAGTATAGCAGGCGTGTATCCGCGTGGGAGACAAACGCAGTTGGCTGGTGGTCCATCTCTGTCCACTCCTGGCTGCATATTTAAGCTCCAGACCCAAGGCCCTACCCAGGCCCCACGTAGGGCTCTGGGTTACAGTGGCAGCGGCCAGTCACCTTGACCCGAGGAGCCGCTTCCACGCCGCTGCTGCCCAGACGCCTTCGGGGACATTTTCCCCTTCCTGGGCTAGCCACCCCTTTCCCTCACGCGCGGTGCTGCCATCACCGCCTTGTCTGTGACTGTGCGGAGGGCCGAGGCCGCGGGGGAGGGGGGGGCAGAGCGCTCGCGTTCTCCGGTTATGGTGACTGAAGCTGCAGGGCCACCTCCTGCCCCCCCCGCCCGAGATCCTCGGGTCGAGACAGGGAAGGTCAGACAGAAGTTACCCTTCACCTGGTACTCTGACCAGTATAATTCTTTCTGAAAACTTCTGGGTTTGCCCTCCCAGTTCAGGAAACTTTTCATCTTTTCTGCCAAGAAACATTGCCTTTCAAGGGCAGTTTCATGAACTGCGCCCCGCCGCTCTGCATACTTTCAAGGTTGTGCTCTTGAGATATGTTTGCCCTGATTTTCGGTCTTCGGGACATTTTTTTGGACTTTGTGCTGCACGTGCCATGCACCAGCTCTGCGCCGACCTACCCGCGGCCCCTTTCCAGAGCCAAGCTCGCGGCCACATTCCAGCTGAAGTCGCCGCCGCCGGCCTCGTACCGAGCAGAAAGAAGATGCGGGTCCTCCTTCCGCTTTCCAGCCTCCGCGAGATGGGGTGGGGGAAACGCCAGCGGCACGAACGGAATTCTGCAAGTGGCTGCCTCGGTTACGCTCCTGCCTTGGCGGGAGGGGATGAAAAAGCATATATTCCCATGGTAATGAGGCTGCGGCTACATTCCCTGCGAAACAGACGCGCCACAGCCCAGCCCGGCCCGGCCCGGCCCGGCCCGGCCCGGCACTATCGATCGGGCGCCGCGATCGCCGGGGCCTCTGGCCCGGCCGCTTGGCTCCCTGGCGCCGGCGCGCTCGGGCCCGCGCGCTCCGCTGTGTCTCCGGCCGCTCCCCTGGGCCCCAGCCAGGCAGTCAGGCTGTATCGATCGCGGCCGCCCCGCCTGCTCTGCAAGCCTCGGGGGTCCGGGGCCACCGCCGAAGGGCCTGGCTCCGGGTGAAGGGTCATGGTCGCCGGCCGGAGGCAGCGCCGGAGGGGGCTCCCGGCCCGGCGCGCAGGTCCCCACCAGAGGGCGCGCGCGCACAGCAGCTGGCCGGCCCAGCCATCCGCCCGCTCCACTCAGAGCCCCCGGGTGATTGACAAGAGAGCCGCCGCCAATCGGACGGCACGGGGCGGGGCCGGGGCTGGGCGGCGGGGCGGGGCCCGGACGCGGCGCTATTTACAGGAGGTGCGGCGGCCGCCGGGCGGGTGAGGGGTGTTGCGGGCTCGCTGAGTGTTGGATCTCCTGTGTCGGGTGCCGGGCGCCGGGCGCCGCGGGAGCGTCCGCCCAGTGGGGCGAGCCTCGCCGCGCTCCGTGCTGCGCCCGCCGCCCGTCCTGACGCCGCGCCGCGGACTCATGCACTGCGCGCTCCGCGGATCAAGGCTCGGCGGCGGCGGGGCCCGCGGGGCGCCCATGGAGCGCCACTCCAGCTACATCTTCGTGTGGCTGCAGCTGGAGCTGTGCGCCATGGCCGTGCTGCTCACCAAAGGTGCGCAGGGCGGGGTGCGAGACCGGGGTCCGGGGCACGGGGTCCAGGGTGCACGGTGCGGGGTCCGGGATCCGGGGCGCTTCCCCTGCTCGAGGGAGCCGCGGCGGCGCCTCCTGGCCGGGCTGGGCGCCGGGCGAGGACAGGCTGCGTGCGTCGCTCGCTCCAGTGGCGCCGCGGTCTGGGCGTGTTGGTGCTTCCGAAGGTCGGTGGCGGTGTCTGGGATCTCGGGGGGTGTGTCCGAGTGTGTGCGTGCGAGTGTCCGACTGTGACCGGAGTGTGCGATCTCTCCGGAGTCTGGTTGCCCTTCGCGCCCGGAGAGCGAGTGGTACCAGGGGCTTCTTTTCCCCTCAACTCCTGTTTTACACTCCCCCTCCCCGGCGAAAACGGGGAAAAGCGCCCCGGGCAGGTTCTCCTTTGCCTACAGGCGCTAGCGTCGGGGTGGAAAGGACCCGGGCTCCTGGATTCAGGGTTCCCTCGCTTTCTGCTGGCGATGCTTGTTCTCCGAAGGGGTCTTATTTTAAATAGGAAGCATTGTTTAGCCCTCGCACCCCCCACTTCCCTAATTGCCCTGTAGCAGGCATGAGGCAGTAGGAGAAGCTGGCCCCTCGAGGAGGATGTGCCACAGTATTTATTTATTTTGGAAGGAAGGGTGTAATTAACCCTAAATAACAGCCCTGCCAGGCGGCAGAGGAGGCTCCTGGTCCTATCAAAGGCCGGCGGAGAGGGAAGAGACGGGGCTGACATGAAGTCACAGATACCGAAACTATGTGCCTGATAATGATATAATTAGGGGATCAGAGACTGGGGCTGCGGACTTCAAACGCTTCAGCGCAGCAGCCTCTCCTGTAGCCATCTTGACTGAAGCAGACATTTTTGTTTAATCACCACATACAGTAACGAGAACGGGGGGAAACAGTAGGGCATTGTTCCCTGTTTCAAAATACCAGTCCCCTCCTGGCCTTTCGCATGCCACAGGAAGAAACTTCATGAAACGATAGAAATATAGTTTGAATACTGTAACACAAAAGGCTGTTCTCCTGGCTGAACTGCGGCTCCATTTTTTTTTTTTTAAAGAAAATCTTAGAACTTTCCCAGTTACCTGTCAAAATTTTATTAGGCTGTTTCAGGTCGATGAAAATACAGGATTTTAAGTAGGTCCTTGTAAACACTGAAGCTGGTGATCACTTTTCCGTTTCTGCGCCAGGTCAAGGCTAGTAAGTGCAGAATGGACTTTTAACCTGTTTTATGTATGCTCTCAGTCTGTATGTGGAATTTGTGAGTGTGAGTTGAGCAGGTATCACCTCCTAAGGCGGGTGAACACAGGCTGGGGAAGGGCCTCAGCCGCACCGGTGCGGGGCAGCAGTTGCGAACTTAGAGGAGCAAGACCTCTGGCATGTCTGCCCCTGGTGTTTGGTCCTTGGCGGTGGTTCTCCTGGAGCCCAAGCGCTAGCGGCTCCTGTGAAAGGCGAGCGCACCATGTGGCGGCCTGGAGTCTGGACAGATAATTAAATGCGACACCTCACTGAGGCATTCACAAAGAGGAGGAAGGAAGGTGCATGTAGGAAGAGGTTTGTAGAGCCGCAGCGCCAGTGTTTAATTTCACAGTGGGTTCCAGTCCCCAGACAGATCTTAGATTGGGATCTAGGAAGAAAGAAAAGAGGCGCAACGGTGTGCTGCATGCTGCCACCCCAGGTGTTGGTGCGGGGTGACGGCAAAAGAGCACCGGGCCGCACGGCAGTTGTTAGGGACACCTTTCAGAGACTGATGTTAGCAGACCCTTTGCCGCTCACAAAATAAGTTTTCATAAAGGAGACTTTTAAGCACGTCCTGTAGAAAAATTTGAGGTTTCCTAAAGGCGTTTTCACTGACCCAGCAGAGGCTGTGCGGCGTTGGCTCTTCTCCTTTGGACCCTGAGCAGAATTGCCCCTGAGGCTGGGGGAGGAGAGGTGAGCCTCCCGGCGCGGCCCCTCCCCCCTTTTATGACTTTCCATTTGGGCTGAAAGAAATTGACTTTGGCAGGCAAACCACTAATTGTAAACTGCCTAGTTCCTGTTTTACAATATACTGACTAAAAGCTCCTCTGCATGAAAAGATCTTTATAGGCAAAGTTTGCCTTTTCTAGAGAGGTTGCAAAGAGCTGCTCAGTTTCATAGTTTTAAAACCTCCTGACCTGGGCAATTTCTAGATTGTTGTGTTTCTAGTTAATAACTTTATAAGGTGTTAGCTCAGGCTCTTAAATCTTGGCCCGGTCTTCAGTATAGTAAACAATTCAGTAGTTCCGTTCAAATATTTATACTTTCAAAAGCCTAGCGTTTTTATGCTGTATGGCTGTGGTTGTGTAGGATTGAAATGAATAGATAATATATCTTATAGCCTTATGGTAGAAAGTACTGTTAGCGATGACTTTTCCTTCAAAAACAAAAGTATTTCTCATTTCTCTGTATCACAGAAATCTGCTATGAGGCTTACTACTTTTCTAAGGCAATATTTATCTGAACTTTAAGCACCAAGTGCTCCAAGGCCATTTCCAGTGTACGTGGCATGCTGCTGTAAGCATTCATTTTGAAGAATCTAAAATTAGTCCTTTTGAACTTGGGACTCTGCATCCCTGCTCTGTGTAGTCCCAGCATTTGATGCGGTTTCTCATTGTCTTCAGGAGAAATTCGATGCTACTGCGATGCTGCCCACTGTGTGGCAACCGGCTACATGTGCAAGTCCGAGCTCAGCGCCTGCTTCTCCAGACTGCTCGACCCTCAGAACACAAACTCCCCCCTCACCCATGGGTGCCTGGACTCTCTCACGAGCACAGCAGACATCTGCCATGCCAGACAGGCCCAGAACCACTCGGGCGGCACCATGCCCACGCTGGAGTGCTGTCACGAAGACATGTGCAATTACAGGGGCCTGCACGACGTGCTTTCCCCACCCAGGGGGGAAGCCTCAGGTGGGTAGAAGCGCCCTAGAGCCCGTCTGCCGTGCAGACCCGTGACAGCCGACTGCGTGTGTCTGCTATTGATTCTGTTGTTAATGTAATTAGAGACGGCAGAGGGAAGGCAGAGATGCGCTCAATAGCGGCTCGGTGTCTGCTGAGCATTAGATGTCTGTCTGCATAATAGGTTTTGCCTGTTTTTTCAACATTTTGAAGACATTAAAAACACCATTCATTATATCTCCAAAATGACAGCCTGCAAACAGTGTCTTCGCAGGCCACTTTGGGTAGATCTGCAGTGTATATTTTCTAAATATTGTCAATTAGTTGTGAGCTATTTTGGTGGAGTTCCTCATTGAAAATGGGGAGGTCTCGCAGACGCCTCTGATGTGCCCTCGGTTTGATCACTGTCTCTCCTCCCTCAGGACAGGGGAGCCGGCACCAGCAGGATGGGAGCAGGAGCCTGATCACCAAGGTGCAGGAGCTGACTTCCTCCAGAGAACTGTGGTTCCGGGCAGCAGTGATTGCAGTGCCCATTGCGGGGGGCCTGATTCTCGTGCTGCTCATTATGTTGGCCTTGAGGATGCTCCGAAGTGAGAACAAGAGGCTGCAGGACCAGCGGCAGCAGATGTTGTCGCGTTTGCACTACAGCTTCCACGGACACCATTCCAAAAAGGGGCAGGTGGCGAAGTTGGACTTGGAGTGCATGGTGCCAGTGAGTGGGCACGAGAACTGCTGTCTGACTTGTGATAAGATGAGGCAGGCAGACCTCGGCAATGACAAGATCCTCTCTCTGGTGCACTGGGGCATGTACAGTGGTCACGGGAAGCTGGAGTTCGTATGACGAGTCGCTCTGATCTGAACCTCCTAACGCTTGAAGGCCTTGAGTTCTGCTGGACAGGAGCACTTTATCTGGAGACACCGACCAGAGGTGTCTGCCAGTCACCTTCGAGAGGCAAGTGACCTCTGCAGACAGAATCTCGGAGTTTCTTCTGAAGGATTATTTGCACAGACTTGAGTACAGTCACATGTATTATTTGCTTTAAAATTATAAAAAGCAAAGAGAAGACTGTGTACACACTGTTACCAGGGGTATTTGCGTCCAGAGGGGCGGAGACCGAGCACTTCAATAAACCAACTGTGCTCCATGCAAGCTCCTACATCTTGATCTGTTGTAAAGATTTTTAAAATATATCTATATAATTTTTTGTCTAAAATTCAGTGATGTCTTTCATAAATTAAAACTAGAGTTGGGGGGAGGTAACCTGGGCTTGCGGCTCAGCAGCAGAGCATTTGCCTAGCACCCGCGAGGCCTGAGTTCATCCCTAGTGCCATAAACAGCTAAGGGAACAGAGCGCTTGTCAGTCGTATCAGGCTTGATGTTATTTTTTCTTTTTAACAACAAGACCCATTTCCTGTTTATTCCCATATGTGTAATTTTACAGTACAGACTATATTACTTACATATTTTTATAAAGATAATTACGGTTTCACCTCATCTAAAAATTATTATTATTGGTGCTAGGAGGTAAGGAGGCCAGGGCTGAATGTGAGCCAAGCACTCTTATTGGTGAGCTACGCCTCCATCCTTGAGAGAATGCTTGAACTTATTTATGCTAGGTCAGATAGGACCAATGAATTTCTGAAACTGCCATAGCAAAGGTAATATTTATCAGCTTGATCTGTTTGCTTTTCAGTATCTTTTTAAAATGTGTCTACCTCCATCCTAACAAAAAAGTATTCTTAGTAAAATTAGCCACTTCCTGCGCTCACAGTCAATCTTCTGTCATTCATTATCTTAAGCCATTTTCCCCCAGCGCCACGAACTGAGCCCAGGGCTTTTGCAGCAGACTCTCTTCCATTTTTATATCCTCAGTCTTTTTTGTATTTTTAGGCAGGGCCTCCTTAACTTAGGGAGTTTTCCACAGGTTCGAGGGGCTTGAACTTGCGACCCTCCCCCAGTCTACCAGAACGGTGGGACTGTAGACAGACCATTATGCCTGGCTTTTGAATGAAATATTTCAACTCTGACCTCTGCCAGACTTTACTGGCAATGTTCCTCGTTTTAAAACTTCTTCAACACTGTTAAACTTTCCTTTTTCTCCCCTAACCTTTCTCAAAGAAATCTTTAGAAAGGTTTTAAGTAGTGAACATCAAGTGCCAAAAGAAGAGATCTAAATAACACAGCTGCTAGGTTTCTTGCCCCTAAATCACCTGTTTACTAATGTAACCAGAGAGAATATTGTGCTTTTTTGAACATGCCTGCTTTATGAAAGGTTATTTTATGTCTTATTTTGGTGCTGGTGAACCCCCTGCCCAATAGGCTAGGACCGTGCTAAGCATGCTAAGAGCATGCCAGCCTGCGTTCTACCTTGTAGCTTGAACACCGTGCCCCACAAGTGTATCAGTTATGAGGGAATTAGATAGTTGTGTGTCTGTGGTTTTTTTTTTTTTTTTTTTTTTGAGACAGGGTTTTGCTTTGTAGTTTAGGCTAGTCCAGAGCTCACTATGTAGCCCAGGTGAGCCTGGAACTCAGCAATCCTCCTGCCTCTGCCTCCCAAATGCTGAGATTACAGGTCTGTGCCACCATGCCCTGCATTGTGATATGTGATTATCAGAGACTGAACTCTAGACCTCATGCTTGCCAGGCAAGTGCTGGAACCACTGAGCTAAATCCCTTGGCTTGCATAATTTTTGAAAAAAAGTCTGTTGTCTTTCTGCTGCTTTTTATTTAGCTTTTTTTTTTAGTTTTCTGAGACAGGGTCTCGCTTTGTAGTTCAGGCTGGCCGTGAACTTATTATGTAGCCCAGGCTAGCCTTGAACTCACAGCAATCTTCCTGCCTCTGCCTCCCGAGTGCTGAAATTACAGGTGTGAGCCGCAACACCTGGCTCTGTGGTATGTGGTACTGGGTATTGAACTCCAGACCTTGAGCTTGCCAGGCAGACCCTGGAACTACTGAGTTACATCCCTGACCCTAGACAGTTCTGAACCTAACCCTTCCAGCTTGGTCAGAGAGAGGGTAGCTGAAAAGGCCAGTGGTGATTCGCACCTTCACTCCTCAGTGACCCTTGAGGAATCTAGGGGACAGCGCAGCTGGGGCAGTGACTTCACTCCTCCGCTGTACCACTCACTGCTTGCGGTCAAACTGTCTTTCTTGGCCTTCTCCCCTCAACCTGACAGCTCTTAGGAAGCAAAAATGAAAGATTCAAATTCATTGGTTTGAAAATAATCTGGAAATCGGTAAACTGTGACCTGACCTGCAGGAGTCTCAGGTCTGGCCTGTGCTTACCGGAAGCTGACCATCTGCTCATCTACCTTGTTCTTTCTACTGTGTGCTTGGGGCTGTTGACATTCCCTCTATCTTTCTAAAACAAATCCTTTCTATAACACAGTGTTCACTTAGTATTTGCACTTGTCTTCCGTCTTATGAAAATATTGGAGTTGGGCTCAGATGTAGCTTAGTGTCTGTGCACCTGCCTGGCGAGCACAAGGTCCTGAGTTCGATTCCTGGTACCACCCAGAAAGAAAAGAAGGAAAGAAGAAAGGAAAAAGTAAATATTGGAGTTTTCCCAACTGAGTTTTATTAAGAGGTGCAAATAGACTTGACTTTTACTCCCCGTGAGACCACAGTAGGAGATAGGATTACTTCTCAAGAATGACAGTGCTGATGGGTTTATTTGTCCATCTTTATGTGTACTTGTCAGGTGTTAGCAGAAGGTGGGGCTAACTAGGAGTCCCCCAGTTTCCTCAGTGGAAATACGCTCAGACTAGGGCAAATGGGACTGAACATGCCACGGTATTGGCAAACCCTTACCTCCTGCCTCTTTGAAGAAGTCCATCTGGTTGTGGTGTCTTTTATGGAATCCCCATGCCCCTTATTCTGAACGGCTCAGAGACTTCCTAGAAATTGACTGTGTCTCTAATTTCTGCCTAACTGATTTTATTAAAACTGCACTGTAGGGGGTTTGACGTTCTGAAATACCAAACATGTCTGCTTTAGAAAATCTCAAAGCTCTCTTCTGAAGGGCTGGTAAATCTGGGTTCAATCTGGGTTGATTATAGGCTAAAAGCTTGAAAGCAGTCGCATCTAGTATGATGACTCGAGGCCTGGCCTTGCTGGGCCCTGGACAGCTTTTTTTCTTGCAACCTCTAATTGGTTCTCTTCTGTGCCTCTTGGCCAAAACAACTAAATCTCCAATGTCACATCAACCAACCACAGCATGGAAGGAAGGCCCTTGAGCGCTTAGTTTTGCTGCCTGTTGAGCGGAGACAGTGATTACTGTGAAAGATATTGTAGCGCAAGATCTGCTTTGTTCCCCGCTTCTCCTAGCATGCGCTAGTCTCAGGGCAGGGCAGACGCTCAGTGGTGCTGTTTGCCTCGTTGGAATCCCACTGAGCAAAAGAAAACAGACATAAAAATAAAGTGCAACAAACAAAAACTGTAAATCTTGGGTGAATATTCTTTAAAATTTGAGACATTGCACTTACTATTATACAGAGGCTGTCTTCATTTGTGATATTTCAGGTCTTTGCACATTTGAGATTTGTAGGCTCTCAATTACCTGAAGACTGCAGGAACATTTTAACAACATTTTATGGTAGTGTAGCACATACACAGCTGCACCTACAGACTGCTGCATCCACACATGCTTTTCTTGTATGTATTTGATCTGTTGGTTTATAATTATTTCCCTTTGGAATAATCTGCGTGGTTACTGATAAGAATATTTTAATGTGTACTTGTGTAATACCTCGATTTATGAGTGCTTTTGTTTGCAAGCAATTTGATTCACAAATGAAGCATTTATGAGTGCTTTTGTTTGCAAGCAATTTGATTCACAGGTGAAGCATTTGGCAAAATTTTGTTTTTGTTTGTAAACTGCATCAGGAGACAGGTATCACGGTGGTCATCTTTCCCACACAAACACAAACATAGCCTTCTTCTCCAGAACCATACAGCCGAAGCAGCACTGTGCAGGACAGGACAAAGTTCCCTCAGAGGCTGGTCAGGCTGAACTGCGGGCAACATGGCTTTTGTCTAATGGGTGAGTTCTGAGCAAAGCCACCATCAGTAACTCTCCCACTGGTGCCCTCACAAGATGCAAGATACCACAGCTGGCTTGGGGGACCTCATCTCAGGGAGAGATGAGGTGGCTGGCCAGTCAATATCACCTAATTTCCCTGGAGAGAGCTAATTTAATTTATTCCTCTGTGGGCTATAATTAAAATGGAAAAATTAACTTGTGCAGATACCGCTGGGTCCCCTTCCTCCCCCTTATTCATTCTGTCTACATTGCCTCCTTGAAAGGACAGATCACTGATCTAAGCATGAGATCCCACAAGATAATGAAGTGAAGCCCAGGCTCCCTCTTTGGCTTCTACCTCTTTGGGAGCGTCTCAGAGGCTTCCTAGAAATTGACTGTGCCTACACTTCGAGCCTTTACACGGCCATCGCCTACTGAGCTTTGCGGAGTGGTGCTGCAGTCTGCGTGCTTGATGTTTTGGAAGCGGTAAGATGAGTGTGGAAGGCAGCAGAGCTGAATTGAACCAGTTTTACTTCTAGCAGCAAAGCAGCAAATTTCTGAGGGATCTACAAGCCAGACTGCGGCAGCTTTTCCCATTCCAGGCACTGATATGCCATCTTGCGGGATGCTGCGGTCAACAGATCTATATCAGGCTCTTGTCACTCCTGACAGCTGCTAGAGACTCATTTTCCCCAGTAGCCAGAGGCTGGGTTCCCTCTAGGGGCTGCTTCAGACTCTGATTAACGTGGGACTGAATCTGAGCAGAACCCAGGAGCGATCAGCTACCTGATAGCTGTGCAGATCCAATAGGGCCTGTCCTGCCGGAGAAATTCTGGCTTCACAGTTCCCAGTGCAGTACCAAAGCAGACGTCGGAACTGCGGTTTGTTTTTAGATGAGTTACTTGTGGTGAATTAATAAACGCAGGGGCTGTCGTGTAAATTTACTCTGAAAGATCTCCCCTTACACACCTACTGAAACAAAAACTGCTTTAGCAGTTAAACCCAGGAGAAACACAAAAAGCTCTCTATCCCTGGGCTCTTCCCCTTGGAATTTCCCCAGGGGGCCTGTGCAGACAGTAACACCACTCTTCTCAGGCAGGTACTTACTTTGTAAGTGGTCGGTGTTTGTGTGGAACCATCTTCTACTAAGCCACACAGATGTGGTTTGATAACGGTGGACTCTCATTCAAGGTGCTGTCGTGAATGAGGTGTTTCCAGAGCCGGAGTCCTAAAAACCTATGTACACTCCCACCATCCACAGGAGAGAGATAAGAACTGAATTAAGGATTTTCTGCATCGGCGGTCTTGGTTGGGGCTGTAGCTAAATGAACACATGTAGTCTTTCTCCTGTTTCTCTATCTTGATGTATGGGATGTGCACATACATGTATAAATGTATGTGTATTTCCCTTTGTGGTACTGGGGGCTGAATCTAGGGCCTTCACGCTGAAATGCCTCCCCAAGCCCTATTTTTTATTTTGGGACTAGATCTTCCTATGTTGCCCAGGTACATAGATTAAAAACCTGCAACCAACCCCCCGCCCCAGTATTGGAATTACAAGCATCCATGCTGCGCCTGGCTATAGATTGTAATTTTTTATGGGGACCTGGGGACACAGCTCACTGGTAAAGTACTTGCCCAGCTGCTGCAGTCCCCAGCACCAATTATAATAACTTTTGTATGGGAAACCTTATGAATGCCCGTTCACTAGTGAAGGGAGTTGAAGAGAAATTCAAACAGCCTGAAAATTAATGAAGCATTGCTGAGGTCAGAAGGCTCCGCCTGCCTTTGAGTTTGGTACAGACTCTGTGCTGAGTTAAGGGTGCTAATTCTCAGCCGGGAGTGGATCATTAACTTCTTTCAGCTCACTTGAGTGTTTCTTAAAACACCCAAAGTTTCCACCACACAGAGTTGTAGTAAGGAAGTAAGGACAGCTGCAGGGTTCAGTCGGTCCAAGGAGAGAGCCAGCCCGAGCGCCACAGGCTCGGTCCCCTCCATGGCGGCTCCCTCGAGCCACTGCAGCAAGGCCTCCTTTCTTCTCCGATAAGCCTCTGCCCAAAGGCTGGCATGAAGGCAAGGACACAGGAAGGTCACACCTTTTGTTCCCCTCAAATCCCCCATCGCCTTTAGAGATCACCTCCACTGCCAAACACGAGCACCGCCATCTGCTGCCACTTAGGGTTCTATAAGTTATTTAGTGTGTTTTGCTTTTATTATACTGTTAGATAATATTTTCTTAGAAATACTTTAAAATTTCAAGGTAAAAATTTTTAAAAAGAAGTTATGTGTAGAGGAGAGATTATTCAGAATTTCTGATTCTTTGTGGGGAGGGGAGTTAAGACTGGATCTTGCTACATCACAAAACTGCCAGGTGGACTTGACGTGGCTGTTTTTCTGTCTTAGCCTCCTGGAGTCCCAGGATTCCAAGACTAGCTTCCAGTTCTTATACACTTTCTAGTTTCTTGTATTCCTTTCATGTATTTATATTTTAACTGTTCTGTGCATTTGCGTGTTATTTATTTTTGTATTTACAATGAGCCTTGGCTAAAATTGACACCAACCTGCTTTCAAGTCATGCTTAAGAATATAAATATGAAAAAGAGAAAGTCTACCTCTTTGCAAGTGGCCATCTAAATACAAGCATGGCTGCCTGGGTAGCCCAGTGGTAGAATTTGGCGGCCTCTGGCTACAGTCCCCAGCACCAAAATAAAAGAGAAGTACGTCAGGACCTCAGAAGGCTGCTCTCTCTGTATGGCCTGAGGTCACATGACTGTGCCGGATTCAGACCCTGCACTTCTGCCAGTTGCTCCAGCTGGCAGGAGCCCAGAGCCTGAGTGGACCGGTCCACACCTCCAGGAAAGTCCAACACCCTCGCCTTCTCCTCTAACTGGGCAGGTTGTAGTCCGCATTGCTATGCAAATTTCAGGGAGTTTCTTCCTTATTTTTTGAAATCCTCAATTTGTTTATTTCAACCTGGGAAGCCAGCCCTGTCCTCCGGGAGGCGGAAGATTTATGGAGCTACTTTTCATGGCTCTCAGCAATTAATGAAGTTCAGCAGGGTCCCTGGACTTTCATTCATGCAAGTGGGTCTTCAATGGTCCCAGGGCTGAGCTGGTCCACCTCACACAGCGCAAGGTGGCCATGGGGAGGCCACTGTCCCAGGCCTCTGCTGGTCAGTCTCCTTCTGAGCCATGTGCACAAATGACTGGAGGGAAAAGGCGCTCCTAGTGTCCATCTCAGCAGTTTCTTACCTGCAGTAGAAAATGCATCAGCCCTGGCATTCGGCTGTGTCCTTATCCTTGTTCTGGGGAAATACACCTCTCTCCTAGGCTGAAGCAGGACCTGTGTAAGACCCTCTCTAGGCTGTTTTGCGTCACTTGTTTGCATGAGAAGAGGTTTTTCAGAGTTCATCTTAATGCTTTTATAAGCTGTTCAGCTGCTATGTGTGTAAGTGATTCTGGTCTCAGGGATCAGGGTTCAAGTTCAGACGGGGCCTGTCACCAGTAGTGTCACTTTGGACTAATTGCCTTGTCAGGGTCCTCCCTTCCACAGTGGAGATCAACACCACTTCCAACACTCTGTGCTGGTGAGAAGCTTGGGATGATGGAGATCAGAACTTAGCAGGACTCCTCACGAAGCCGTGCAGGTCAGCTGCAGCTGCTCAGCACTGTCTTCTGCCACCGTCCTGAGGCTCCCCAGAGACACAGGTGGCAGGGCCATCACAGGGACTTTGTACAGGAAGAGCTGACTTTAGGGACTCTAGTGAGTTCAAAGACCTAGCCAAGTGGAAGTCTTGTTGTTTCTTAATCTGTGACTTTCTTTAACTTGCTCAATGTTCTGAGCTGTGTCTAGATTCCCCCCAAAGTCTTGTGGGGTCACAGGCAGGCTGAGGTGGCTGGATCTCAGTAGAGTGTGACACTGAGGTTGATCATGGCGTGATGCTAGGATGAAGCATGGTGGTTGGTCCCACCGTGGTGTGAGTGCTCCTTGTCCTAAGGTGGGCAGCGTGACAGAATATAACGGAAGAAGAGGGCTCTGTGTCACTTACTGCTAGCTGCCTTCTGCCTGCTATGACCTGTTTCTCCTCTGTGCTGTTGCCCTGCCCTGGAGCCAGCTGAATATGAACTAACACCTCTACAAACTATGAGATAAATAAACCTTTCTTCCTCTAACTTTAGGTGTTGGATATTTGTCTCAGCAAGAAAAAATTCCCGAGACATCAATATTCCTTCCCAAGCTTGTATTTTGCTCAAGACTGTTGAGAAGTACTTCATTTCGATTTGAAAACATTGAAAGTCTCACATGTCTTGCAGAAAACATGTTGCATATCATGAACAGTCAGATGTGGGACATTAACACGGAGGAGTCTGGCATGCTTCAGATACAGGAGGAGCACATTACGTGTGCTGTCTGGTTTTGTGCCTTCTGTCAGTGGACATGCACCTGTCAAGTGTGTGCATGTGCTGCTTGGTTGGTTGACAGAGGGCCCAGTGTGGCATGGAACACTGGGCACTGCCCTCTGCATTGCTGCCTGAGGGGTAGATTGCTGCCTGCTGGGTAAAGGGCAGATCGAGGTCACCCATAGAGAGAAACAGGAGAACTGAAAGCTTGCTCCAGAGCACACCTGCAACTATAAGCCAGGTGAGGGTTGTTCTTATGAAAATCCATGTTTCTAAGAAATTCAATGGACTAAAAAATCAGTAAAGTTTTAAAAATAGGAAAACAAATGATAAACCCACCCAACAGTCACTACTGCTCCTTAAGAAAGTCATGGCACACATGCCTCCATGCTGTCCAGGGTTCTGGCCCAGTGGTCTCACTGCACGTTGTGAAGACACTGACAGTCAGGTGCTGTCCCTGCATCTGGGAACTGACTGTGTGCCTCGCTCCTCTAACAGCCACCAGCCACTCCCAGCAGCCCCGAGTGCAGTTCTACTCTATTTCTGTCTAGTCAGGCACCCCTTGAACCTGTCTTTTTTAAAATCCCAGTATTGGGGGTTAGACTGATGGACTTTGCACTGAGCTACAACTGAAAAACTTTTTAAAAAAATTTTTATATGTTGAAATAGGGTCTCATTAAGTCACTAAATTGCTCAGATTTGTTTGAACTTATGATCCTCCTGTCTCAGCCTTCCAGTGGCATCAGGCAACTGTCATGCCGTGCTTTGCCGAATTGTGACTTCTGTCCAGATCAAGCAAAAGAGCTCTCTATTGACAGGAATGTGTCACCCTGGCTCAGCCCACCCTTAGGTCTGCTTCGGGCTCTGTGTGTCCATGGCTCTGACTCGATGTTCTTTCTCTCCCTCTGAGACAGAGGAGACCAAGAGTGGTGGTGATTTGGCCAGCGGCCATCATACCCTTCTCTTCCAGTGGGCTGGGTCAGCTGGCCTCCTTTCCCATCTATGTAGAGCCACTGTCCTCCAGATGCTTGGGTGCGAGGTACAGCTGGGCTGCCAGCCCTTCCCTGGCTGCCGTCACTCCAGATGTTTCTACCACCTCTCTGATGATGGGGCACCCTAATACGTGCAGGATCAGGGAGGAAGGAATCTAGGCTTGACACCCCTAACCTCCTCACACCCGGGAACCTTGATGAACAGAGCCCACTTTCCCAAGGGTATTTATGTTCAGCTCTGCCATTTTTTGCAGAAACACAATAGCTGTCAATCACAGCTGCTTGCCATGGCCACTCTGCATGTCCCGCTCGTGGGGACCAACTACAGCCTGCAGCGGCTTCCTCTGCTGTCCTGAGTCCCTGATGGCTTTGCTCTGGTGGCATGATGGATTTCCCAGGCAAGGTGGGAGCAGAGGTCTTCTAGACCCAGGACTTGTATCCTGGGTGAGGTGGACAGAGTGGTCACCTCAAAGAAAAAGCAAGAAACACGGGGCAGGCAGGCAGTTAGTGCTGAAGAACCAGAGGCCAGCAGCCAGCAGGGGTCGGTGACAGCAGCACGTGGCACACTTGGCCAGTGACACCAGGCACCAGCTGCCACCGAATGGCAGCAGCCACTTGTGTCCCCTGGTCACATCCAATGTGTCTGGCGTTTCCAGTGGCATCGGGCCACTGTCAGGCTGTGCTTTGCCAACTTGTGACTTTTGTACAGATCAAGCAAAAGAGGTCTCTATTGACAGGTGGCATCCCTATCATGTACGTGGGTGTCCAGTGCAGCAGCCTCGGACTTCCAATGACTGGCATGAAGACAAGTTTTTACTTTGGCCTTAAGTGGGAAACTTGCGTCAACCTTGGTGTCATGATGTCACCCTTGCAGGCCAGTCCTGGGCCAGCTGGGAAGTCCTGTCTTGGTTCTGGAGCATTAGGCTCTGGCCTGGTTGGACATGTGGGTGCTTGGCCTCCGTGTTGGTTAATCTTGATTGTTAAATTAACCAGATTAAGGGCTCCTGGAGAGGTGGGGGATGCAGATAATAATTAGCCCATTGGTGAGCTCACAGCTGAATGGGCTTCTGGGTGAAGGACCCAGCTGAGGGTCACAGGGGCATGACTTTGGGGACTATCTCGCCCCTGGCCCCTTTCCCTGGCTTTTCCCAGCTCACAGCTCCCCAGCCACCATGAGTTGAGCAGCTTCCTCCCGCAGGCCCTTTGACCACGATATCTGCCTTGCAGGCAGCCAGGACCTTGGAACTGTGAGCCAAAATAAATCATCGTTTTAAAAATGCAGGTGTCAAGCATCTGTCCCAGCAATGGAAAGACTAACCAATATAGCCATCCACACAAGAATCCCATCTCAACTGCTTTACTAAGCTCCCTAAATACAAATAGCACCACATTTCCTGCTGCAGTTCTCTACACAACAGTGATGTAGGACTGAGACCCCTGGTCTGGGGATAATGTGGCAAGCTGGAATGCTCCCAGTCAAGAGGTGGCTGAGGGAAGAGATCGCTACATCGAGACACGGACAGGGCTAGGGTGATGGAGAAATGGTGGAAACTGCCTTGGCAGGGATGAGCACTGGGCACAGCCATCTCTGCCACCTTATACTCTTCAGGTGCCCATGAGCTCACATGGGGCAGATGCCCCTGCTGCAGACCACCCATGTGGCAGTGCAGCCGAGGTCCTTCAGGAAAGACATGGAGATGCCCTGTTCACAGAAGCTGAAAGTGGCAACCGGAGCAGGCAGGTGGCATGCAGCTGGGCTCTATCATCTAGCGGCTCTAGGTCTGGGTGGCCAGGCTGGCTGTGGTTTTCTCCACCAGAGGTCGACGGACTGAGGTCCAGGGCTCTCAGCAGACCGATGTTGGGGCACCGTGACAGAGGTTTCCATCTGAGGGTAAAGCCTCCAGGTAGGTATTGGAGGGTCTTCAGCCACATCTCTAGGCTCCTGAGCACCTGGTCCAGGTGGCTGCTGGGAACAGGCTTGTCCCCATACCCCTCCTGGAGCTCACGAAGGTGATGAGTGAAAGTGGTCATTTACATGCTGAGCCGTGCTCTCTGCGGTGCCAGGGACTTGCCGTGGAAAATGAAGACAGTGAGTTTTGGCAGATTTCTCCTCTGGCCAGCGAAGGAGCAGATAGTGCTGGAATTCCACACTGAAGATCTTGCCCTTGAACTCCCTGGAGACGGTTAGGTCCAGTATCTTCTGGACACCACTGAAGATGTCGAAGGGCATTGGGTCAGTCTTTAACTGCCCAGCTCACGAGGCGACCACTCAGTGATGGAGTTTGGGATTTATCGTAAGTTCTGCACTCTGGGATTACATGACTTGAAGCAAAGATAAACTTTTCCTCACGTGTTTCCATATTTTCATTTCCTTTGTACTTTTAGTCTCATTGCTCTTGCAGGGTGGGTTTTTTTTTTTTTTTTTAAGGTTTTTTGAGACAGGGTCTCACTTTGTGGTTCAGGCTGGCCCTGAGCTCAGCCTCCAACTCACATCACAGCAATCCTCCTGCCTCTGCCTCCCGAGTGCTGGGATTACAGGCGTGAGCCACCACACCCGGCACTGTGGTATGTGGTACTGGGTGCTGCTGGGCGTGAGTCTCCACACCCAGTATAGGTATGTGGTTACCAGGGATCGAACCCGGGTCCTTGCGCTTGCAAGACAGGCGCCGGAACCACTGAGCTATATCCCCGGCCTGCAGGGTGGATTTTGAGTCCTGTCTCCTCCCTGTAATATTAACAGTTAGCCCGGTGAAGTCTGCCTAAAAAGGTGGGAAGTAGTGTGTACCCAGGGACACGCCGGAGAACGTCTTTCCTTTTCTTGACCAACAAACTCTGTTCATTTGGACATTTTTTGGAACTGAATTTTCATTTACAATAAGCTTCAGATTCGGAATTGGGACTACAGGGGTGAGGGGAGGCGGGAGGAAAGTCCAAACCCTGAGATGAGCACAGTGCAGCCAGATTGTTATGTACAGTTTGAAACAAACACACGGATGTTCTTAGACTCTCCTAAATAAAAATGGAACAAAACAAAGCACGAAGTTTAACCCAAAACAAAACAATGAATCTTAGTGACAGTGCTGTTTAAAAATAACTTCATCATTTCTGGTTTTTTCCACCATAACACAAACATTAGCCAGGCATAGTGGCACTTACAACTCCAGTGCCCTTGGAGGCTGAGGCAGAAGGACTGCGAGTTTGTACACAGACAATTTAGTTATGTAACAAGAACTTTTCTTACAAATAACATTTGGAAAGGCAGGGTGGGGCTAGGGTTGCGCTTTGTGTGAAGGCTCTGGATTCAGTCCTCTAAAAAAGACAAGTTTTACACAGCAGTCTTTGCCTTTAGACTTTTTCTATGGTGACTGGAAATGCTACGAGGAGACCTGAGGTTGTGAGAAACAAGGGGAGTTGCTTAAGTACTGCATTGTTGGCACCCGTCCTGCTCACAGGGCTGCTGTGAGGTCCTTGGGGGCCCGTGCCGAGAGGAGCCCCTCTCCCCCAAGACCCACTTTGAGACCAAATTCACTATGAATGTATCCTGAACATTGGTAAACTAAAATCAAGTTCACAGACTTCTATTTCTTTTTCTTTTTCTTTTTTTTTTTTTTGAGACAGGGTCTCGCTTTGTGGTTCAGGCTGGCCCTGAGCTCAGCCTCCAACTCACATCACAGCAATCCTCCTGTCTCTGCCTCCCAAATGCTGGGATGACAGGCGTGAGCCATCACGCCCGACACTGTGGTATGTGGTACTGATTACTGCTGGGGTGAGTCTCCATGTCCAGTATTGTATGTGGTTACCAAGCCTCGAACCCAGGTCCTTGTGCTTGCAAGACAGGCACCAAAACCAATGAGCTAAATCCCTAGCCCACATAGACTTCTATTTCTGAGCAGAAACCTCCCAGTAGTCCTTTGCCTGAACGCAGGCTCGCCACCTAGCAGGGCAAAGTCACGGGAACTCAAATGCTGTGATTCCTGTAGTGTCACGCGTCCTTCAGGGGCCCCGCGGATTCTCTGCCCCGCGCGGTTCCAGTGGGATTTCCAGGGTGGAAGGATCGCTTTTTGTGAGACTAAGGAAGGTATCCTCATTTCTAATTCTGAATTGATATTGAATTTTGTCAAAGTTTTTTCCCACATCTATACAGATAATCATATGGTTTTTCTTCTTCCCACCATTGGTATGGTGATTTACATTGTTTGTGGAGTCTTAAACCTGATTTGCATGGCCAGTATAAATCCCTCTTAGTCAAATGTGCTATCATTTTTATAAGTTATTGGATTAAATATGCTAGTATTTGGTTAAGGATTTTACATTGTGTACATAAGGTATATTTACCTTTTCTTACAATGTTTCCTTCTAGTTTTGGTATCAGGCTATTTCTGGCCTTGCAGAATGAGTGTTACTCTTATTCTATATAATGGCAAAGTTTGTGTAGAATTGTATTATTTCCATTTTAAAAGTGTTCTGTCAAAGCTGTGTGTGGTGGTTCACTCCTGTGATTCCAGCACTCAGGGAGGAATGAGTGCTCACTGAGGCAGGAGGATCACCATGAGTCTGAGGCTAGCCTGGGCTACACAGTGAGTTCTGGGCCAGCCTGAACTCACAGCAAGACCTTCTCTCAAAAAACTAAAAAATAATAGCCACATACAATACTGGGCATGGAGACTCACGCCCAGCAGCAATCAGTACCACATATCATAGTGCCGGGCGTGGTGGCTCACACCTGTAATCCCAGCACTCGGGAGGCAGAGGCAGGAGGATTGCTGTGAGGGGAGTTTGAGGCTGAGCTCAGGGCCAGCCTGAACTACAAAAATGAGACCCTGTCTCAAAAAAAAAAAAAAAGAAGGAAAAGTGTTCTGTCAAGAAGCTGGGTGTGTTGGCACACACTTTTTTTTTTTTTTTAAGGTTTTTTGGAGACAGGGTCTCGCTTTGTAGTTCAGGCTGGCCCTGAGCTCAGCCTCCAACTCACCTCACAGCAGTCCTCCTGCCTCTGCCTCCCGAGTGCTGGGATTACAGGCATGAGCCACCATGCCCGGCACTGTGGTATGTGGTACTGGTTGCTGCTGGGGTGAGTCTCCACGCCCAGTATGGTATGTGGTTACTGGGGATCGAACCCGGGCCCCTGCGCTTGCAAGGCAGGTGCCAGAACCACTGAGCTAACTCCCCGGCCCTGGCACACAGTTTTAATCCTAGCATTCTGGAAGGTTGAGGCAAGATGACTGTAGATTTGAGTTCCTCTTGGGCAATTCAGTGATTTAGTGGGACTATGCCTTAGAATTAGAAAAAAATAAGAAAGAAATGTAGCCCAGTATAATGGCCTTTGGTTTGGTACCAGGAGTACGAGGACACCGTCACCAAGAGAAAAAGAACTTGTCTGATTTCCAGTGAAGCAGATAGGTTTGGAGCTTTCTTTGTGGAAGACTTGAAAAGACAAATGTGACTGCTTTAGAAGACAGGAGTTATTGATGTTGTCCTTCTGTCTACAATGAGCTTCAGAAGTTTGTGCCTTTCGGGAAATTTGATCCTTTCCTGAAAGTTCTGGATATATGGACATTGAGTTTTCCACGGCATGGCCTTGCAATGTCTAGAGGATCTTTAGCAAATTCTCTCTTTTGTTCTGAATAGTTGGTGCCTCGCCTCTTACCTTTCATGCCGGCCAGGTCAAAGCTTATGTTTGTTTTAATATAAAGAAGCCATCATTGCCTTCACTGACTACCTCTATTTTTGTATTTTTATTTTTCTGGTTTTCTTTATTTTTCTTTTTTGTGTCCTTTGCCCCCTCCCCCCTCGGTAGGGATGAGAACCAGTGCCCACCCTGTGCCAGGCAACTGTTCTACCACTGCCTTGTGTGCCCAGGCCTGAGTTGGTTTGGTTTTGTTTTCGGAGACTGAAGCCAAGGCTTCCACACTGAGTCGCATCCCCAGCCCCTTTTTATAGTAGACAGGATCTTGCTAAATCACCGAGTTGCCCAGGCAGAGCTTGAATGCCCGTGATGCTCCTGTCTCAGCCTCCCATGTGCGACTACAGGCATGGGCGGCCACATCTGACTTAGTATTTTTATGATTTCTTTTTATCCACACCATTTGCTTGTCATTTAGACCTCAATTATTCTTTAGTGGTGCTTGTGAAGCTTACAATGTACATCTTTAATTAAGTATAGTCTATGTTCAAATAATATGCAATTTAGCGTCTATTCCTGCTATATATTTCCAATTCCTCCCTTGTGCTATTGGCATATATTTTAGTTTTTACGTATTTATAAAATAATAATGAATTACTCTTATTTCTCTTTAAGCAATTCATTTAAGTGCTCAATCAGAGTAATTAACAGTAAAAGAAGAATAAATGTTATACCTCAGTTCACAACTTAATTCATTCCACAATTCTGGAAAAAATGGCTATGTTCATAATTATCATCTGATGTAGAGATTGAAAACAAAAACGAGGTTTTGCTCAACATTTCTGTTTGCAAAGTGTTTGTGGTCTGAGGCACCATTATGCTTTCCTTTATGTCATTTCTACTGATATTTATTTCTTTGTGCTCATCTGAAGTCCCATTTGGTATCATAGTCTTCTGGTCTGAAGAATTTATATTATTTCTTTTTTTTTAAATCTTTATTGGTACATTAAATATACACATCATGATTGCACTGAATTTATATTATTTCTTCATTTATTTTTGTAATTCAGCTATGTTTGCACTGAATCTTGTGAGATTTTGTTTTTATTAGGACACTTTGATTTTTGAAAGAGGGTTGTGGGTATAGAATTTCAGAATGACAGTTTTTCCTCCTCTTCCTCCTCGCCTCCTCCTTCTCTTTTTCTTCCTCTTTCTCCTCTTCTTCTCTTCAAAGATGTTAACGTCATTGTCTTTATCGCTTGCATAATTTTTTTTTTTTCTGAGACAGGGTTTTGCTTTGTAGTTCATGCTGGCTCCGATCTCGCTATGTAGCCCAAGCTAGTGTTGAACTCAGCAATCCTCCTGCCTCTGCCTCCTGAGTACTGGGATTGCAGGCGTGAGTCACCACACCTGGCATTGTGGTATGTGATCATCAGAGATTGAATTCCAGACCTTGTGCTTGCCAGGCAGATGCCGGAACCACTGAGCTAAATCCCTGGACCTTGGATTGCATAATTTTTCAAAAAAGTTTACTGTCTTTCTGCTTCTTTTTATTTTTTAGCTTTTTACTTTTTTAGTTTTTTTGAGACAGGGTCTTGCTTTGTACTTCAGAATGGTCCTGAACTCAGCCTCGATCTCAGCCATCCTTCCGACTCTCCCTTCTGAGTGGGATTAAAGGATGAGCCACCATGTCCGGCACTGTACTATGTGGCTCTGAGCTTCTTCAGCATTTTAGTTAATTCTCATTAACATTTTGGAAAATCTTGAGTCTCTTCAAGTATTTTTCCCATTAAATTTCTGCTTTTTCTGTGGTTTGGGTTCCACGGAAGTCAGACATTTGATATTATCCTACTCTTGATGCTTTCTTACTCCTTCCTCACCTTTTTTCTGTTTCAACTTAGATAAGTTCTACTGACTTTTTAAAAATTTTATTTTATTGATACATTCTATATATACATTATGATACATTCAACATTAAGGGTTTGTACCAGTACATGACACATCCTTATTTTTTATTGACTTACCTTTAAATTCATCAATTTCCCCCTTAGGTATGTTGATTCTCCAATGAACCTATTAATGATATTCTTCATTTCTGCTACTATGTGTTTGATTTCTACATTTGATTTTTTTTGTGTATTTTCTCTTGTGCAGAAATGACCCATTTTCCTCTACATGTTATCTGTTTTTCCTCCTGAAACCTGTACCATATCTACTTAAATTTATTCTCTGAGAGTTTCAACATCTATGCCATATTTTAAAATTCACAACTTCTGCCTTTTATTGGTTTGGGGAGCAGTGTTTCTTCGAATATCTGGTCATTTATTTATTTTTATCATCTCATTTAGGACAGTACAGGCCAATGAATTTTATGCATGAAAATGAACTCTTTTCTCCTTACCCTTTAGTACGTATTTGGTTGATGAGGCCAGAAGTCAGCATTTTTAGAGTTTTTTTTCCCTTGTCATGGCTATCCTCTCACCAGGCTTCAAATTTCTTTAGTGCTATTTTGTTTTTAGAATAAATGCTTTTGTCAGTGTCAGTTCTGCCTCTGGTTTCATGGTTTTTTTTTTACCTGTCCCAAGACAGGATCTCTGCAGGCTGTCCCTTTCTATAAGGACTCCTGTGAGCTGTCACTGGGGCTCATTAGCTTGGCAGTAGACGGTGGTGATTGCTGTGCAACATGCAACAGTGTGATGTGTACATATTGCTGCTGAATTATGTAATTAACATAGTGGAAATGGTAAGCTATTTATACGTTTTGAAAAGTGCATCAGATAGGAGCAGAAATATTGGGGGGAAAAGTGTTTGTTCCTGGGTCTGTCTCTTTAATAGGAGGATACATGTTCATTTGATTGCCTCTGCCATAAAACAGAAGAAATGAGTGTACTTTTCCAGGCTCCCTCTGCTCCTGGACTTTCCAGTGTTTCGATAGTTCTTTCATGCTACCACTTCCTTCTTTCCCATCAGCCATGTCATTGTAAGCACATGTCATAGACACAGGCCAAGGCAAAGGAAGTAAGTCATCTTTTCCTGCCAGTGAAAAGTCCTGTGGTTGGGGCCAGGGAGTTAGCTCAGTGGTTCTGGCGCCTGTCTTGCAAGCACAAGGGCCCAGGTTCGATTCCCCGGTAACCACATACAATACTGGGCGTGGAGACTCACGCCCAGCAGCAACCAGTACCACATCCCACAGTGCCGGGCGTGGTGGCTCACGCCTGTAATCCCAGCACTCGGGAGGCAGAGGCAGGAGGATTGCTGTGATGTGAGTTGGAGGCTGAGCTCAGGGCCAGCCTGTGAACTACAAAGCGAGACCCTGACTCAGAAAAAAAAAAAAAAAAAGTCCTGTGGTCATCTTTTATCTCTCTGAAGCAAACGACCCATAGTTTATCTATAAATCTTCCCCTCTACGTGGAGTAGCCCCAAGCAGTCCCCTCCCCCTCTCAGGCCTTGCCATGCTGACTCTGGAGGGAGCAGCCAGGGCTCCTTGCTGTGGTAGTAGGCCAGGGCAGTGGCCTGGTGGGATGGGTAAAGGGGATGGTTCACAGCACAGATGGCCTATGAGTAAGCAAGCCAGCAGTCTGTGAGAAGAGGCCCAGTGACCTGGTCTGAGCTGGCACCATCCCCAACAGGACCGGAGCCTCATACTTGTTACATGGTCAGTGTGTCCAGCCGCAGCGGTCACGCCATTCTGATGGGGCTTTAGCCTGGGCTATACAAGCAAGAATCATCCAGCTTCTGGAGAGAGATAGATAGCAAGGACCATGCAGGGCCTCCGCCTTGGATTTGGGTTCGGACTTCTAATTGTCCAGTGAAAACTGGTAACTAATTTGAATCTGAGGGACACGGTCACTTGGACACATTGACAGGCTGAGGGCTGTTTGATGGTAAGAGTCCAGTAGGTCATCAGTGCAAAATGAATTCCAGCCTCTTACTGCTTCTGGGGGGAGGGAGGGGCTGCTCCAGGGGACCTTGCTCCTGCCACTGCCTGGTTCAGAAAGAGTGAGAGGCTGAGGACAGCGGCATCTGCCCATGGTGCCAGCTGCTTTGGAGGTGGAGCAGGGAGGCTTCTTTGAGAGCAGGAGTTTTCATATACACGCACACACAGACACACACACATACACGAGCAGGAAGCCAGCAGACAGAGCCCTGCTTATCTGAGCAAAGCAGGAATGACAGAATAGGACACAACTGTGCTTGCATCCATTTTGCTGGCTCCAGAAGACCAGTTACAAACACTCAGCACATTTCAGCCTCTTCTTCTTTTGGAAGGATGGAAATGGCTAATGGCTGTGTCTCCCGTTGCACAGAGGCCAGAGTCCTGTCCTAGGGTCTCTACTCGATTCCTCTCTGGGTCATATTCCCCCTTCCCTTCCACACTTCCGGTGACACATTCCACCTTCCCTTCCACACTTCCGGTTAGCTCTGAGGTGTGCAGATGGAGCCGTTGGAGACTTGGTCCTTCGGCCTTGTGTCTTTGCCAGGAGGAGCCTGTGCTTCTGTGTTCAGCTCCAGAATGCTGAAGAGGAGGGAGCTCAGGGGGCTTTGAGCTTGTCACTGTTTCTTCTGGTGGTTCTCTGATCTCTTACATAAAGACTTCCCATTGATTCCGCTAAACCTATTCCTGAAAAACTGGGGTCTTTTTGGTGGTACTGGGGTTTGAA
>PVIR01020927.1:0-29912 GCA_004026965.1 Petromus typicus | reverse complement strand
AACTCACATCACAATCCTCCTGCTTCTGCCTCCCGAGTGCTGGGATTACAGGTGTGAGCCACCACGCCCGGCACTGTGGTATGTGGTACTGGTTGCTGCTGGGTGTGGGTCTCCACACCCAGTATTGTTATGTGGTTACCGGGGAATCGAACCCGGGCCCTTGCGCTTGCAAGACAGGCGCCGGAACCACTGAGCTAACTCCCCAGCCCGAGAATTATTTCATTTTTATCTACAAAGTTTTACAATTTTATTTACTGAGTTATATTTTTGTTCAGTATAAAATTCTACATCATTTTTTTTCTGTTATAACTCCTTAAGATTAAATTGTCTCCTGATTTGCTCAATTTCCGGTGAGAAATTAGTGGTAATTCTTACCACTGTAAACTTGTAATACTATGTATGTATGCATCTTTCTCTGTGGCTGTTTCTTATACTATTTTGATATTTAAATTATTATGTTATTTTTCTCTTCACCTGGGTTTTTTAAGATTTTCTTGTTAGTCATGAATTTTTAAATTTAATGTTATTTGTGGCTTTTTGAGATTTTGGATATATGAGTTTAGAGATTGCATCAAATTTATCAAATTTTTTATTATGCTATAGTCACTTAATTTTTTCTTTCCCCATTCTCTTCTCTTCTTCTATGATTTTAACTACATTTTTTACATGCTGTTATGTGCTGTAACACAGTCATTAGGCTATTTATATTTTTTGTTTTGTTTTTCTTTGTTACCTTTTTGTCTTTGAGCTTCATCATCTGTGGTTTACCTTTGTAGTCTTTTCTTCTGCAAAGGTGTCATGTTTTCTGTGAATTTAATTCCTCATATCGAATGTAATTTTAATTTTAGCATTTATTTTTTATCCCTGGTATTTTCATTTAGACCCTTGTATATCTCCAGTCTCTTTTTATTGTGTTACATTTAGCTTGACCTGTAAGATATAATGGTAATGACTGTTTTCACTCTGCTGTACCATTAATTCTACCGTCTTTCTGGTTTTTTCCTGTTTCTATTCATTATCTCCGTGTGTGACTGTACATTTTTGTTACGCGCATGTCTGGTGGCTGGGCTTTTGTTGTTGTTGTTGTTGTTTTAACAGTACTGGGAACTGAACCAGTATTTTGCCCTTGTAAGCCAGACGTCGGAACCATTGAGTGAAATCCTCAGCAGCTGATAATTGCGTGGATATCACACTTTTATTTCTATGTTGCTAGTGCTGAATTTTGAGGCTGTTGTTTCTTTTTTTAACAGTATTTTATAAGGCAGTTATTGATTAAGTTTATCCTCATTTCCACGCTGTGTTAGGGCAGTCTTTAGTCCAGGCCTGACTTAATCCTACTAAGAAGGCAACATTGCTGTGACCCCACAACTGGCTTCTTTTTCTCCAGCTCTTTTCATTCTGTCTCTGTAAAATGAACACTATTCCCGCCTCTGTCAGCTCTAAGCATTCAACATGCTATTTGTCAGTGGGCCTTTGCCTGCCTACATGTGGCTTCTTTTATCTTTTGCCCATCCATAAACTACTAACTAATGATTCAGAGGTAACCTTAAGAAGATTTCTAGAATGCTCTTTGTGAGTTTCTTATTCTCTGGCTCTGTTTTAAAAATGTTAATCAGCTTCCCCAAACTTGAGACTGTCCTATTGGACAGGACCACCAGGCTCTGTGTGAAACCTTCAGCTCCATGAAGGGCCTGGGACTCCAGGCAGCGCCCCGAGAGGGTATGAGCTTCCTTCATCTGGTCTCCATTTCCCAGTCCTGCAGTTCCTTTCACTGTCTACTGCTTCATCACTAAATATAATTGTATCATGTGTTTTATCTAGTTTTCTTGTTAATTGGGAAAAGTAATCGTGGTATCTAATACATCTCGGTTAGATGTGAAATTCTACTTTTTTATATCCAGTAACTATCCGAGGCAAAGTAACGTACCTTTATGAGTTTTATTTTCCTTTTTAAATAAATCCAGAGTCATAATAATATTTACTTAATGGAGTCATGGGAACAAGAGTATCTAGTGGATATCTGCATCTGTAGAATGCATTAGGTAAATAGTCTTTCCTTTCTAATTTTTGATACTCAAAAGTCAAAAATATTATTTATATCCTTTGTTAGAATATCTTGAATTGTTATTTAAGACATAATATCTAATGTTTACAATCTTTCTACCCAAAAAGCCACTGCCATCTACGGTGGAAAATAACTCACATCATGATATCTCTGCAGCTCCTGAATCAAGGTCTAGCACACACCAGAAGATGTTTTTTAAGTTTAGTTTAAACAATGTTTTCAAAAGAGTTGTCTGTTTCTTTGTATTTGTCTCCATTTTATAATTTTTTCAATGTCATCCATAACAATTTAAAAGTTTGTTCTAGGGAAAGCATCATATTAATGGTATGAAGTTTCCACACAACTCCTAGAACACTGAATACTCTTTCCTCTTCAACTCACCTCTAAAATAATTAACTGCTGATCTTTTCCCTCTGAGTCCCTCCTTTCGGTATTCATTAAAGAAAATAATGAGTAAAGAGGACGTAGAACACAGGACACGGAGAGATAGGGAATTATTTGCCAGTTTGAGGTCCAATAGGCCTTCATGGCCGAAAAACCAGCTCTAACTTACCAATGTTCCTTAAGGTGCATGTGGGCATAGCAATCTCTGCCAATCTAACAGAAGACATTTGGATCAAGGAGTCAAAATATTATGCTTATAAATCATCATGTTTTGCTTGTCATGGTTATGGACAAAACTAAATCATGTTCTGTGGAAGTTGTAGAATTTATTGTGCCACTCATATGAAAGAAAGCCCTCTTCCCCAAATAACTGTCATTGACCTCTGATTTTGAAATCTTGATGATAAGCCAAGCATTTGAAAAGTCATCTAGAAGAGTCTTCGGAAGGACAGCTTGTATCCTATTTTGTTTTACCTACCCTATGTCCACACATTATTTTCCTTTAAACTGGGAAATTTCAAATTTCAAAGAGAAATATCAGTTTAATGAATGACATTAAAGATTTAGAAACTTTCATCACAGCGACTTCCACAGTAATTAGATGTTTACTAGACATATAATGACTAGTGTGACTAAAAACTACAGCAAATCTGCTACAATCTGAAATTTCTACATGTTTAACATCCTGACACAATACACAAGTATTGATGATCACAAATATACAATCTGTGTACCATTGTTTAAGAGCTAATAGAATTTAAAGAACAAGAATCTACTCTTGTAAACTAGTGAGCCTGGTCCTCTCGCTTCCTTTGTGCTGAATACTAGTTAGGGTGTTATTTTTCTCATGTTCTATGAGACAAGGTTGGCATATCACAGGTCACCAAAAAGGTAAAATGAGGGCCAGGGATTTGGCTCAGTTGTTCAAACAGTAATTTGTTTTCACCACCTTTATTTATACCCAAGGTATACATGCCTTGCAAGCCACAGGTCCTGAGTTTGGTCCTTGGTACAGAAAAAAAGGAAAGGAAAGGAAAGGTGGAATGAGTCAGGAAGTATTTGCTGCTGTCACAGTGTCTTCACCAGATCCAGAGAATCTTTCTCTTCCTGCCAAGGAAAAGTATAAAACATGCTGAATTTCTCTAATTTCATTGTTTGTGAAAGATCTCTTTCTCTCTTTCTTTCTGTCTCTCTGTCTCTGTCTCTTGATTGAGATATCCAATATTCCCATGCTCTTCCCCTACCCCCATTCTTTTTTTTTTCTGTTCTTCTTTTTTTAAAAATCTTTATTGGTACATTAAATATACACATCATGATTGCACTCCATAATGGGGATTTGTACCAGTATAAGACACAACTTAATTCTCATTTTTTCCCATAGCCCTACCCCCTACCCCCTCATATACATAAAATTTGTTTCCTTACTTTTTTGTTACAATCTCAACATTGTCCCCTTTCACCTTATTTTACATTGGGCATTTTCTATTTCACAATATATAACATACAATACTAGGACTCATTTACATCTTTATTTTCTCATACCAGAGAAAAGATGCGATATGTACCTATCTGTGCTCTATTTATTTCACTTATTCTGTGAATCAGGAAAAGCCCTTAAAAAGAACTCATTCAAAATGTATGCGATTCTCCTCTCCTCCGCATGGATACAGCCTTAACCAAAACCACGGAGGCACGGACAGAATGTTTTCAGCATTAACAAATAGGAAGTTAGGGGTACAGACCCTACAGGTTCTCCCTGAGAAACACACCCCGCGTCTCTTCGGGGAGCTCCCTGGCGGGCAGTGAACTCGGCCGCTACAGACCCCTGTTCAGCAGGAGCGGGGAAGTCAAGCCAGGCTGGTTCGTTTCACACCGCGTAGCCGGAGGGGCTGGCGATCACGCAGCTTTCTCCACGCAGCAGACTTCCCTGCTTCTGCATCAAACCTCTCAGGCCGGCCCTGGTCTCCTCCTTTAAGCCTTCGGTTTGTACGCGGCCTGCGCTGTCCTTTTCTTGACCTGTCTTCTAGGATAGATGAACCGAAGCGAGGATAGCCGCTTCCTGTGCGAGTGTGTCTGCTTCCCAGGAGGAAAAGGAGCGGGAGGGCCTCGGATTTCACCCCCTCGGCCTCCGTTTTCCCTCCCGGGGACTCCCACTCCGCACCCCTCACGCCCAGGAGCCCCGCTTTCCCTCCAGGGTGCGGCCTAACTGCAGCCGCCTCCCCAGCGCCTCTGCTTCCCTCTTCACGCACTCTGCCCCTCATGTTTGGGGAAGTTGGTGAGGGCAGTGGCGGGGTGAACTGTGCTTCCTGACAAGTATGCAAAGCGTTCTGTGATATAGTGATCTGGAAGCCCCTATTACAGGAGATTTACTGTTCTGTTCTAAGGTTGCAGGTCCTGGTTGAAATTGGCTGACAAGGTCTCTGCGAGCATAGGATTTATTCCTCCATATTAAATTATTTTTTTAATTAGTTCAATACCCAGGTCATTTCCAAACCAAAGAAATCTGAAATAAATACTCTCCTGAAGTAGGAAAAAAAAAAAAAAAGAAGAAGAAAAAGCAGGCCGCGATTTGAATTAGTTGTTAAGTTTATACAAAAATGTTTGCAGCCTCGGATCCATTAAGTATTTCCTCGCATTGGCTTAAGCATAAGAAGCCACATACAGCCCTAGACCTTCCCAAATTAATTCCCATTGTCACCAGTCTCCTTGGCTTTTGTTCACAGATCAGCTTTTCTTTTCCTTTCCTTTTTTTTTTAAAAAAAAAAAAAATTAAGGCAGGAATAAAGTATGTGTAAAAGCTTTGGCAGGAAAACAGAAACGGGGCCTTTTCAGTGGATCTGAAATCCTTCCCGCACCCCTGGTTCTGCGTACACAAGTGTGGGAGGAAGGGGGTGTGTGGGCCCGGCAGATTGCGGGGAGGAGGCAGCATTGCTCGCGCGCGTGCACACACAGACACACAAACCCCAGATGGTAACTAGATGACAGAAGAGAAGCCAACGACTCCAAGGGTTATTTTGGGAGTAAAACTGGGAATCTGCATATGGCTAGATTTTTCATCTTCACTGTTGCTCTCGCATCTGACAAGTTCTTCAGTGAGGTGGGAGCCAGTCTATTGATCAACTCTCATGAATTTCCAAAATTCTGAGGGCTCAGAAATATCAACGAAAAGGCGTGTGGTCCCTTCCATAGGCCCAAGCTACTGCCGGTCCCACAGAAGACGCCCTGTCATTTCTGCGTGGATAAACTAGAAATGGCAAAGAGCATTTTCAAAGTCTTACAGCTACAGCACTTTAGTAGTTTCCTTCAGCCTCTTGTGGCTGATTAACGTGTTGGTTATGGGATGATGCTGATAAGAAAACAAACATTTTTTTAAAAAAATCCGTCTAATAATTAGCTTCGCAAATCTTTAACACATCAAAAACACCCTAAACACTGGTCAACAGATTCACAATTTCATGCTGTTCGAAAAAAGATAGAGAGAAAGAGAAAATCTTCACCAACTTCTATTACTACTAAACAGTCCTAAACATCAGACTATATAAACAATACTTTGCACTACCTTTATTTATACCCAAGGTAGTATTATTATCCATGTGTAAAATAGATAAGAAAACAACTAATTATCTGCTTTTCTCTAGTTCTACCTTTTTAATCGTAAGTAAATATCACTTAGGGTCAACAAGAGAGGGCTGTTATTTCGGGTGTAATCTTGTTTTTCAAAGTATTACTTATCTGAAATGCAACAAAATATTTTCTCTCTCATTTTTTTCCACACTGTCGCCTCTGTCACTTGGAAACAGAGTTTCAATCCAAGGAGGACAATTTTTTTCCTTCTAGCAGGAGGTAAAATGCCGTTGAATTAATGTGCCAAGTTCCATGCAAGGGACTGGGCATACAAAATGATAAAGACACAGCCACTGATCTCAAGGAGCTCCTGGTCTAGAGATGACAAGTACATGCTTAATAATCTCACAACATTGTATTAAGTGTTGTTATGCATATATTCAATGTTACAGGAGCACAACGCAGTGAGCCTCGAATTTGGTTTGGTGAATACTGTAACAGCTCCTGCCCTATTTCATCCCCTCAAAGCCAGGCTTGGCTTAGGGCTTGCATAATTAAATCCTCATTGCCCTTATAGAAAATTTTAAGATGACATGACACATTCAAGTCTTTACAAAACTTTCTCAACAGATGGTGTAGCATACATCTATCTACTCCTTTATCTAGAAGGTATATCATCTTCAAAGAAAAAAACCTCCTTCTGGGAAAGAAATATTGTTCTCTTCTTCAAATCTGATTTTAGTAAGGGATAGTCAATTATAATACCTACAGAGCTCAAGAGTTGTTAAATTGGAAATATGGTAAGATACCTTTCCTCTTGAGCAGAAAAACTTTACTGCAGGCTTATGACTGTTACGAGATGTGCTTCCACTTTGGTGAGGAAAGTCCATATGAAATGTGTGTGGAAGAGACATAGAGAGAGATAGCTCCAGCTCTGGTCAGCTCTGTAGCCCAGCTATGCTTTCCCATTACCTGATGATGGAGCTTAAATATTTCCCTTTTTGTCTCAGTCCATTTAAATAGATGTCTGCCTTTTGTATTGAAGAATCCTAGGGATTTGCATGGCTAATAGAGTCAGTAAAGTAAGTTCTTCAAAAATTAGAACCTGTTTAGACTTGGTATGATATCCATCCACTGATGTATAAACAAGATCTATTTCTGTGGAGTATAGTTACTCGGTGTCAATGACTTCTTTTCCTTTCAGTGTTAGCAGGATTCTACTCTAGGCTGCAGTGAATTATAGCAGACCACAGGGGAGTCCTGGATTGGGACAGGTTCACAATTCAGCAAGAAGAGCCAGGAAGGTACTGTCTCATGACTTCTAGCCAGGGACCCTTTTAGAAACATGGGCTATAGCCTCTCCAGAAATGCACATAGAAACTTGTCTAGCAGTGTCTGCAGAATGGAAGCTCAGGCAACTATTTGGAAGCTGGTACAGGAAATAAGACTTCTTTTATCCACCGGACCTCACAATGGAATCTTCCAGAGCTCAGCTTACTACTTGCCCTCCCGAACTGCTCATCTTCTGGACTTTTCCTCTGAGCCAGTGTGACAGCACAGTAGCCCTATCACAGTTGTGAGGATTTAATCACAGATCAGGCTTTTTTCTTGTACCTCAGTCAAGAGTCGAGTCTAGTCACACCCCAGTCATTTCTAACCCTTCCATGTGTTGACGTACATCACACTGCTTCTTTTTACCCTACGACTAGCTCGTGGCTGACTTCCTTCATGATACTTTTCCAAGTCTAGCTCAACATCTTCTGAGCTGCTCTTGCTGCCTCCATTCTTGCTCTCTCCTCATTTACAAATCCCTCAGATGTCAGAACACTTTGCTTGTGAGGCAAGCTCCCTTAACCACCACACAGAAGTGGCTCTTCACTGCAGGAACCTTGGCCTAACAGAATGGACCCGTCCGACATGAGGGTCCCTGGGCCATGGTGCACGCTGCTCTGTCTTTCTACTTTCATGACCTGCCACCTCCCATCTCTAAGTGTTCACGCCAGCTGTTGTAGTCTTCCAGTCTTTCCCTGCTCCTATTATTCTCTTTTATTTCCTGGAATATTTTTTTCTGTGCACTAGACTTAAGGAATTTCAAAACCCTAATCTTAAATGAAAAATATGATGTCCCATGTAAGATTTAAGCTTTAACAGTACTATAATATAAAACAAGTCCAGTATGGTGCTGATTTTCCCTTAACGACTACTCCTCTCATGCCCCCAGCACTATATCAAGTATGCAAAGAAGATTTTGCAACATCTGGGGTGCATTATAGTCTGGGTCAATAGCAAAATAGGAACTCTTGGTGGATTTCCAAATTCTGAGTAGAAAGGATCTGAGAAGCCACATCTTGCAACTGTATATGGCTCGGACTTTCTCCTGACAATAGACTCGCACATCTTCCCTTGAGGATACCTTTCAACTCATCAGGGAAGGAACAGGAGCCCATCCTCACCATGCCGCTGCCTGCCTAGAAGGACAGCTTGATTTTTTTCCCCCTCAAGCAATTACTTAAATGGCGTTTTGGCCCCTTTTGCTCCGAAGCAGGACATAACCTTTATTGACATTGTGGCTGCTGCCACATCTGTTAAACTGACAGAGAGAAGGAGCCAGCCTATCTTTATGATGGATTTGGTGCTGTTGAACCTTCAGCACCATTTGTCATGGGGCCAAGGAAGCCTCTTGCCAGTGGAAAGGTCCTCCATGCCTGCAAAGAGAACCAAGCTCCTCCTCCTCACATCAAAGCCTTCCTAGCAGCTCTGACATGAACCAGAGAGATTCACACCCATACTAGAAAGGGACTTTCACTTCTACCAGCTGTTGACCACAGGAGCTAGAAGCAGCTCCCAGGAACTGGGAAGAAAGGTCTCTGCACCTGTGTAGGAGCCCCGTAAATCTATCTCCTAGGGGTGAAAATAAGGAGAAAACTTAAGAGATTCTTGGGAAAGATCTATGGAAGAGTGAGAGACCAGCATAAAAGCTCCGCCAGCCTTGAACACAATTTGCCATGCCCATCTGTAGAATAAAGTCCCTCTACGCCCACAGTTGAGGCCATCTTTGGTGTAGTACAGAGAATTTTATGATTTAGTGGTGTGAACTGGACTTGACATTCGAAAGAGAGGCCGTAGTTACAGACCATACTACACCGAGGTTTTTTGGAGGCAATAAAACACTGAGGAGATGCTATCGCGTGGATTTGGAGTATGTCATTCCCTTGAAAGTCAAGGAGACAGCTGATTTAGAGTTTCCAGCGAGGTCACAGAAAAGTCAGCGGCGGCTGCTTCCAGCCGAGTTCAGAGTCTGAATATTTATGGTGTCAATCTGAAATCCAGATAACCACAAATAATATAAATCCATTAACTCCCCCTCCACAAGAAAAGCTTTTTGGCTGCTAATGCCCTGATTGCTAGGTTACTGCAGGATTGGTACATAGGTTTGTTGCTTTGGGCCTCTCTCTCTCTCTCTGTCTCTCTCTCTGTGTTTGTCTCTCTCTCTGTGTGTCTCTCTCTCTGTGTCTCTCTCTCTGTCTCTGCCTCTCTCTGTCTCTCTCTCCCTATCTCTCCTCTTTATCTACTCTTCTCTTTCTCCCAGCTTTCTTTGACTCCCTATGTATACAGACTGGGACAACTTCCCAGGACAAATAAGCAGGGGCAGGAGTGCTGTGAATGCTCACCCCCAATCCCTTGCTGTTAGTGGCTTGGATAATCCATCTGAGAATCACAGAGCCCAAGAATTTGATTTCTACCATGTCCATGGACAGCACTCATCATTTGGTTCACCAGATTATTGCACCTAGAGTTCCCTGGCTCATTTGTCTCCTCCATAGTCAGAGTTTGCCCAGCAAGGAACAGTCATGTCCTGCTTTCCTTCAGTGGCCCAAGAAAGTGGTCCATGGCAACATCCAGTGGTTTGGAAGGAAACATTTTGATCTGGGTGATACGTAACAGACATGTATGATTTTTGAAGCTCTGGGAGGTGAGGGATTGCCATGTCTCTGGTCTGAGTAAGTGAACTGCAGCTCTGTAGCCAGATAAGATTTCACAGCCACATTAAGAAGGATTGGACGCCGTTACCAGAGAGCCTGACAAAGGAACCATTTACCAAAATGTTGAAAGTTTCAGAGTAACCTGGTGAGCAGACTGGTTACAACAACACAGGATCTGAAAGTTTCCAGAACCTTTAGAATGTTCTAGAGCAAATTTGAAAAAAAGAAAGAAAGAACAAAGCTGAGGTCTCATGCTCCTCTGTTGAAAAATGCCTTACAAAGCTATAGTATTTGAAACAGCACATACATTACTTTAGACAAACACACAGATCAATGGAACAGAATTATTTCCTGGATATAAGCCCAATCATGTAAATTACAGCCAAATAATTTTCCACAAAAATGCAAAATATATACATTCACAGTGGTGGGCAACCCAGATATTCACATGCAGAGGATGGAGACGTGACCCTTTCTTTCATTACATGAAAGAAAACCCAACATGGGCAGAGGTCTAAACAGAAGAACTGAAACTGTGAGAGTATAACATGAATTCAAAAGGAAGGTGCCACAAGAGGACTACAAAACCACATAACATAACAGGAAAATAGACAAATGGATTATGTGGAACTGAAAAGCTGCTGTACAGTGCACAGTCACCCAAATAGCCAACAAAAAAAATTTTGCAAGCAATTCTTCTGACAAAGGATTACTATCCAGAATATATAAGAAATTTTAAAACTTCAGTGGTAAAAATTTTAAAATCCAATTAAAAGTGGACAAAAGATCTCAAGGTTATAATGAGCCATTAGCTCACCCTGCTTAGAGTCGTTGTTGTCAGAGAAAAAGTAGCAAGTGCTACTAATGGTGTGGAGAAGATGGACTGCTCTTACTCTGTGAAAATGTGCCTTAATGTATGTACCATCAATTTAGATGGTCATAAAGTGTTGAATGGATAAAGAAAGTAATATATGTATATAAATATATATACTTACACATAAATGGAATATTATACAGCCATAAAAGAATGTGATTCTACTATTCCCAACAAAATGAATGGAACTAGAGGACATTACGTTAAGTGAAAGATACAGAAAGTTAAATCCTACATATTCTGTCTCACATTTGAATGTTTAAAAAGAAGACAGTGGAGATAGAATGGCCAATAGAGGAGGATTTAGTTGAAGGAAATTCAGCAATTACTGCTTTGTAACCAATTTTAGAATCAAAGACGATGGTAACCATACAAACTTTTTAAATCCATGATTTGTTAAACACATTTGTTAAACACACTTGACTTTATTAACTGCTTTTCTCTCTTACTTTTTCTCTTCTATTTCATATAAACATTGGTTGTGATTAACATTGTCTATTGTTTATATTACAAAGTATCAAAAGATTCTGCGTAAGTTAGAAAATTAATGAATCTAACACAGACACCAGCTTAGTCTTGTTTATTGTTTTCAAGGTTCCTCTGCCAGGCTTTCTCAGGTATACTATCAACTTGATAATAAACACTAAATCTCTGCTTATTAATTTATCTTGTGTTGGATAATTACCTGGGCCGCCAGTATCAGGAACTAAAGGTGGAGGGGCTGATTGTTACATGCTGCTGGTGGCCACAGGTCCAGAAAAGGTTATCAAAGCCTGTGACTTCTGCTGTGAAAGGAAAGGTGTGACTATTAATCATGGTATGTCACCTTGGAGGGATTAAGAAGCACCTAGCAGGTTAGCAAAGCACAGTTCTGGGCGTATCTGTGGATGATGAACACATAGGCCAGCCAAATGAAGATAAAGACCGGTTCTGGATGTGGGAGGCACCAACCAATTGACTTGTGCTCTGGACTAAATAAAAAGGGAAAGAAGGAAGTACGGCCTTGCTGTTAAGAGCGCTCATGTTCACCGCTGCCCTTGGGCATCAGTTTCCAGTTTTACTTGCAGCCTCCTGATCTTCAGTACTGGACTGTTGCTGGATCCTCGATCCGTCTTGTTCTGAACTGTCTACCTTAGTAGGCTGAGCAATGGGTCCTCTGGCTCTCCAGAACACCAGCGACCACTGTGGCTTCTTCCAATATGGATCCTACAAGACTACCTACTAAATCCCATTTCATAATCCTAGATATATTTTCTGTTGACTCTGTTCCCCTAGAGAACCATAGCTAGTACAGAAGATGTTTTACAGTTTCTCTATTAGTCAGATTTCCCATTGTTGAAACAAAATCCCTGCCCCCTGCAGCTTAAAGGAGGAAAGGCTTACTTCGACTCACCTTTTCAAAGGTTTCAGTTCATGGTTGGCTGGCTCCAAGGCAGAAACATAATGGCAAGAGGATGTGAGAGAAGAAACCTCTTAACTTGAAAACAGCTAGAGGCAGAGGACAGGGGACAACCCAGAAAGGAAGGAGCCAGATAACGGACATGGTCCACAAGGTCATGGTCCCGTCCAGGGCTGTGGTTTTCTGATCTAGGTAGGCATCCCTCATGCCAAGCAAACTGACAATCGAAATTAACCATCATTTCCTAGATCAAATCCTATGGAGACCTGCGTCATGAGAAGGACACCTGTCAAACAAGGCGGAGATGCAGTTCCTGCACTCTGTGACGTGGCCTGCCCATAGGCCTGCTTTCTTATTGGCAGTCTGTGCCTCCTGAGGTTCTCCCTCCCTTGCACCATGCCCAGAAAGGGAAGCCCTCAGTGCTGCCAAGGGTAATAAATGGGATTTTAACTAGTAGAAGAGGGTGTGGATAGAGGAGAAACAGGACTGAAAAGGACTAATAATAGCACTCACCTGCATGTGCAATGTCCGACCCAGCCTTCTTTATTTAAAAACATTGTGAAGATGCTGGGTCAAAGTTAACAAGAAAACAATTTGTTTTGTTCCTGCCTCCTGCATCATCTCTGTAATATGCTGTTTCCGGCAAGTGGCAACAGAGGGATACCTTCACGTTAGGGAGTTACGCCCTTCGTCACAGACTTCTAAATGATGCATGACTTGTGGAAGCATAAGCAGCATGACCTACGCATACAAAGCCCTTCCCTAGCTTGGATTCTCAAGCATGGGCTCACAGCAGCTGTCCTCAATACTCTCAGTGCATTAGATATGTAAACCTGTGTTTCTGGACGCTACAGATTGTGGGTCTCACTCTAGTTTTTCAAGTGCCCTTTGCTTGGAATATAGTCAGGGTAGCAGAGTTTTAAAAGTATTCTGAATGATTTTAATGTGTACCCAGGCCTGGGTATCATTACTCTACAATTTTTGATTTTGTGAATTCAAGAGCTCAGATTCCTCAAAAGATTTTTATACATATTAATTAATATAGATTTCTGGCACAAATATGCCAGGTATTATTTTAAGTAGATTGTATGCATGAACTCATTCACCACTCTATGAAGAAAGCGCTTTCATTATTTCCATTTTACCAAAAGGAATCTAAGGCACAATGAAATTTAGCCACTTTTTCAGCATCTCAGAAATGGTCAGCAGCAGAACTGGGATTTGGACTCAGGGTTCCAGGCATTTGCTCTGCGACAGTCCACTGACACTGTAATGCCTTCATTTACACTCAAGTGGATGAACCTTGAGGACATACACACCAGTGAGATAAATAAGACATAGATGTACCAGTGCCATATCTTTAGTATGAAAAACTGAAGGTGTAAATGAATGCCTAAATGTTGAAACAGCCTGAAAGCTAAGGGCCCCTCAATTATAACTTGGAGTCTCAGGACCCAGTGAGTGCATGAGCTGGACATGAAGTTCAGTGGGACAGTCACTTACCCGTGTGTGTGAGGCTCTGGGTTTGATCCCTAAAACAACAAGGAAGGAAGGAAGGACAGAAGGGAGGAAGGAAGGAAGGACGGATGGAAGGAAGGGAGGAAAAGCATGAAAGAGCATAAGGAATATATTCACATTCAAGGGACATTTCTATTGACTCATGCAAAACAGAGGTCAGTAAAAATAATTATGATACCTATCCTTTATTCCTCAGTCTATCTTAAGGAACAGATTTTTAAACTTACTTATACAGCTCTTATATTTGTCTTTCTTTCTTTCCTTCTTTCTGTCTTTCTTTCTGCTTTCTTTCACTCCTCTGTCTTTCTTTCTGCTTTCTGAAAGGCAAATCTATAGAATTAATATAGATTTCCTTTGGGCAATATGTCACTTTTTGTTCTCAAAGCCAGGACACTTTTTAACAGCTTATTTTAAGTCTCGAGGTGCTTCACAAGCAGTTAGCGTGTCTTGTCACATTTAGATAAATCCAGGCTAAATAAATCAGAACAGTATCCATTACATAACCTTCAAAAAATGCCACCATACGAATGGGATTGCACTGGCCTGAGAGTCGGCTTTGTTTTTTTAAGCCTTCCATGTCTGAAAAGGTGTCTGAAAGATTTTTCAAACTGTACATGGTTTTGTTCCCTCATTTGTTAATAACAAAAATGAACCATTATAAAAACCAAAGCCATCTTTTTTTCCCCACAAGCAAACTTTACCTATAACAACGGAAGCTGCTCCTTTCTCTGTGGTGACAGTTTGAACAAGAAGAAACAAGTTTATAAGAGACTCGGCGTATGTGCTAATTGTCGGAGGCAACACTGTGCCCAGTCTGGGATTATCCAATAGACACAGTTCCTTCTAAAATGATCTACTCCAGAGCTCCTCCCCCACTTGTACAGGAAACAGCTCTGGGGCCTCGGGGAGCAATGCGACCTGAGACAAGTTCATGGAAAGGTCACTACCTCCACAAACAAGGGTCGATCTACTCACTTCCCATCACCACCTGCCAATTCAAATTCAGTTCAGATTTTGAAAAATTACAAAGCATCTAATCTGTACCAGACACATAATTTTGACAGGGTCACAATATCAGTGATGCTGTCTTTAGTCAAGTGCTTCTTTCCCAGATAAGGTGTCCTTCACTCCAACCAGCAACTTCATCATACCTTTTACCACATCCTAGATCCTACACAACCTCACAATCAAACAGACGCACAAGACTCGGTCCTGTGGGTGGCGCTCTTAGGAGATGGGACCCAAGGAATAGCCCAGTCGCTGGGGCTGTGTCCTTAAAGGAGATTTAAGAGAGAAAGAAGAAGAAAAGCTGAGACATCTCCTTCCCGAGGTTGCTTCCAGGGACCTTTCCTTTACCTGCCCTCATCTTCTCTTGTTTTTGCTCGTTGGTTTGTTTGCCTGCTCTTTGGTTTTTCCTACTGACGCAAATGGCTCCATCACCACGCACGTTCCCCACCTGGCATGCACCCTTTCCACAGCTCAGCTGGCTGTCCACTGGAGCCTCCTTTGGTGGGCGATTCATCTTGATAGGTTAATTGTTTTCTCTAGTGTTGGAAAGCTGACCAAAGCCCCGACTCTTCTCTCTAGGTTTGATTATTGGAAGGACTGAGTCTCTTGGTACTGTTCAGATTTTAGGATCAGCTTTTCTCAGCACTCTCACAAATATGCTGGACCTTTGGGTCTCAGCTTGTTGTTGGACCTAGACCACTGAACTAATGCAGCTCTGATGGGTTACAAGGACATTCGGTTACTTAGATGACAGATACCTAGGAAAAGCATGGCTATCTCTAAAGCACAGACTACTGGACAAAGGATTATGTAACACTAACTCCCCATCCAGACTGACATAGCTTCATTCACTCCCAGAATCAATTCCTTCACAACCCAGACAATGACTGGCATCAGTGACAGTAAACTGAGATAAATAGAAATGACTCAGCTCAGGCAGACACACTTTGCACAATGGCTCCAATGGCCTGAGGTCGACTGGCCGGTCCCAAATTCACACAAGACTGTCTGCTGTGAACACTTCTGGCTTCCGTGATGGAGAAGGGATGTTGTACTTTGCCTGCCGGAACAATATTATCCTGCCAAGGAAGCGTGGGGTGGGGGTTATACTGGGAGTCTCTCTTGTCAAAAAGAGTAGGAGGCCATTTACGCTTTTTGTGTGTCCCATAAATCACTGGCTTCCATACTTGAAAACCTGAAGTCAAAATACTCAGCCAGAATTGAGAGATGGTCACTTTGCCTTGGGCGGCAGGATACCGGAGCCATTTACAGAGCAGGTACCCCCAGCCCTGCCGAGTGTGTGTCGCGTCATCCATCATGTGAGACTAAACCAACAAGGCGTGAAGAGATGGTGTGGAGACTCTTGTCAGAGGGTCAGACCGCTTCATCAAGGAGGCAGGACGATGTCTAGGAGAGTGGGCCAACACGAAGGAAGGTTCAGGGCAGGCTTTGAAGAGGTGCTTCCCTGGAGTCTCAAATGAGAAACCCAGGAGGCAGAAGCCCACCTTCACTTGTGAGCATCCAACTACCTTTGAAAAAGTCCTCTCGCTCTTAAAAATTTCACTCATCTTTTCCTTCGTGCCAATTGGTCCTCTTCATTTGTCTCGTGCTGTTGTCAGCAGCTAAGGTGATCGTCTTCCCAAGCTCAGAAGTAGTGCCTCCTTCAGAATGTGGTTTGTGTTTTATAAAAGATACAGATGGCAAAGTAGAGTTGGCCAGTGATCTGGTCTGTGATGCAATGGTCCTACTGTACAGTATTCCATATGAGATTCTCTAAGAGAAGCAAAGGACACAGGTGGGGACATTGCTCTGGTAATGGAATTATAAAGTTGGACGTTAAACATTCCAATCCCTAATTCTCCCCTTCACTTCATTGAGAATACAGGGCCAGAAAGTACAACTGTTGTAATCTTCCATGATCAGTTAGTGGTACAAGCAGCACTGAAACTAGTGTCCTTTCAACAATATCATCTTTTGGGGTTTTTTTTTTTCCCATTTTTTCTTCTTGTACTGGTGAATAAACTCAAGGTCCTTTACAGCAAACTACATCTCCTACTAGTTTTAAATTTGTGTTTGTTTGTTTTTAATTTCAAGACATTGTACCTTTAAGTCACTAAGCTGCCCACCCTGAGTTGAGCACTTGTGCTGCTAGACCTCCCGAGTACTGTGATGATACCGGTGTGTCCCCAACTTTGCTTTGTGTCCTTAGATATTTGGAATGCATATGAATATCTTAACCTTGAAAATACAGAAACACACAAGAAAAATCTTCTTGTTAGTATGCAGTGAGCTACAATTCTAGGAACATACCTGGACTAAGAGTCATTTGTTGAATCAGGTGAGAAAATAAATACAAGAAGAATAAAGCAGAAACTATTGTAATTACAACATTTTATCCATAGAAAGTGGTCTTTAGTCAAGAGTAGATGACATTTATTGGACATTCACCATGTGCTGGCTGTGTTTCAGATGGACTGCATACACTTATTTGCTTATCACTGTAATTCGGTCAATTCCCATCCTTGTTTTATAGGTGATGAGACTGGATGATACAGGAGTGAACTAGGATGCCCAACGCCATGTGATCAGTAAACATGCCACACGTGCTTCCCGAGCCTGGGAGTTCAAGCTGTAGGCTGTCCCATCCTCTTCTTTGTGCCCAAAATTGCAATAGTGGTGTGTTAATGTAGCTTCGTTTTATGTACAGAAAGGGCAAGGAGTTACAGGGAAGGCAGAAAAATTGGAAAAAATGAGAATCAAGTTGTGTCATGTACTGTACAAACCCTCAATGTTGAATGTGATCATAATGTATATGTAAAATATACCAATAAAAATCAATTTAAAAAGAAACAGCAGAATAAACTAGGCAAAGCAAGCTCTCCCTTAATTAAATTGTGTTCATAACTTCTACAAAGAATTTTAATCTTACCTTTAGATTGGTTGGTATGAAGCTAGAAAAATAAGAAGTTATGAGTATACATTTAATCAGAATAATTATTATGGAAGATAGTTCTAATCAGATAATATTATCAGTCAAAAGAAATAATTCAAATGACAACAAATCTACTTTGATTTGTTGAAAGTGTGCCTTAAGAATAATATAGTCTATATGCTTTCAAACATTGATCACTAGAATTTATTGACCTCTGCTTGGATATCCTGAGCGAATGCAAAAATGACCAGTTCAGTTACTCAGGAGATCCAGCAGTGGTTACAGAGGGTGCTACGCTGTGAATGTGACCCCACTTCCAAAATCTGTGGAGTAGGCACAATCCCCGGTGCAGCATTCCTGGGAGCGAAGTCTAATGGAGGCATTGGGGTCATGAGGACTTCACTCTCCGGAGTGGAGCGTGTGCGTTCGATCTCTGGCTGTCCCTGTGACTTATGCAGCAGGATGAGACAGCGAGAAGGCCCTGCCACACCAGCCACTTTGATAACGGACTCCCAGCACACCAGAGCTGTGAGAGAGAAGTTTACTTCCTTACGTATTGCCTACCTTCTGTTATTCTGTCTGTCTCTCTGCATGCGAATGGGTATGGAAATGTTCCCACATGCACACCTCTACAGGCATACTGTTTTAGTATTTCTAGGGATGTCACACAAATTACCACAAACCTGGCAGCTTAAAACAAGAGAAGTTTATTCTGTCACAAGTTCTAGAGACCAGAAATTTAAAATGAGGAAGACATGAGCCCTACTGAAGCCTTCAAGAGAGCAGATTTCGTGCCTCCCCTAGCAATGATCTTTAAAGTTTCTTGATATTCCTTAGCTTGTAGTTGCTTGCTTGCTTTCTTGTTCTTTCTTTCTCTCTCTTTCTTTCTTTCTTTCTTTCTTTCTATCTTTCTATCTTTCTTTCTTCCTTTCTCTTTCTCTCTTTCTTTTTCTTTCTTTCATTTAGAAGAAAGATTTATTTAGCTAGTTGTCTGACTCCAAGACAGGATAGCATAGCTGAGGGGCATCACTACTCATAAGTGAAATAAAAAGGACACAGTTGTCTAAGTATGGTATCTTTTCTCTAGTATGAAAACTGTAAGTGTAAATGAATGCCAGCATGTATGATAGGTACTGTGAAACAGGAAGATAATATGCAAAAGCAAAAGGTAAAGGGGGCATATGGGAAAGTAAAAAGAGGGAAAGAAAAATGACATTAAAGAAAAGGAAATTAAGTTTCTGGATATAGGAGTTGTAGGGAGTGCAGGAGAACCAAGACATATGATGCATAGGTATTCTAATGTTAAATTCTAATGTTAAAGGAGATCATATTATATATTTAAAATGTACTAATAAAATCAGTTTTGTAAATGGCTGGACCTTCTTTGGAGAAGACTAAAATGACTGATCCCTGGCCAGCGGTACGGAAAGAATTAGGTCAGGAAAGAATATCTTGTGTGAGAAAACAAAATTATACTCAGGAAGTGAGGAAAAAGTTTAGAAGGCACACAAATCAGTTTAAAGGAGGTAATGCTTGTCAACTTTTGGGAGAATTTGAACATGGAAATATATAACAGTACAGGAGTGTTCAAATAAGGTAGAAACCCTAGATTCATGCATATACATATAAATACATAGAAAAATAAAAAGTGCATGTATACAAAATATATAAATGTGAACAAATAAACTAACGATCAAAGTAGATGTGATTGTTGTTTGTCTTCTAAAAACATTACTCTACAATATGAATATGCGGTGGTTGATAGAAAAATTCCGTTACTGATTCAGACGCTTTCTGGTTCTTGGCTGTTATACTTGTATTCCAATGACTATCCTCACAGGCTTCTGTTTTTAGAAAGTATTAACAAAGTTGAACATGTACATGTGAGAATGACAAGAGGTTATGAGACCAGAGCATCGTCTCAAAGATCGTAGGCTGAAGAAAACTAATTTGGAGAAAGGATGATTGGGAAGTTAATTACCATATGGAAATTTTCAAATATTTATATAGACTTCACAAGAATAATACAGGTTACTATATAACAGGTAGTATTATCAGTGCTTAGCTTAATATTTAATTTTATATGAGGGAGTCATATGTATGACCCTAATTCACTTAAGAAATTAATGGACAATCAGGGTGGGGATTTAGCTCGGTGGTTCCAGTGCCTGTCTTATGAGCACTAGGGCCTGGGATTGATCCCTGGTAACCACATACAACAATACTGGGTAGGGAGACTCATGCCCAGCAACAATCAGTGTGGTTCCTGGCATGGTAGCTCACACCTGTAATCCCAGCATTTGGGAGGCAGAGGCAGGAGGATTGCTGTGAGTTCGAGGCTGAGCTCAGGCCCAGCCTGATCTACAAAGTGAGACTTTGCCTCAAAAAAAAAAAAAAAGAAAGAAAGAAATTAACAGACAAAGAGAGAATTTAATTTCTTTACACTGCACAGAATGCAAGTACTAAAAATTAACTAGTATCATTGTTATTTGTTTCAAGAAATAATATGGCTTCAGGGACATACTCTCAATTATTCAGAAGTGAGAATTTAAATCTAGACTTAGACTCATAATTCTCTATGCTCTGGTATTTCAAAAAATATTAAAAAGGTAAGTGTAATTATTTTGGGAGCACATATATTTATATATATTCAGTGCAATTGAACATAGAGCTTAGGAAAGCTCATATGATCATATGAGCCTATTAAGGCAACAGACAGAAAGTAATCAGCTTGTGAGGACAGTGGAGATATATATACAATGTATATTTTTAGGGAATTATATATTTATGGGAGGGTTTTATATGGGTCAAGTGTGAAGCAGTGGGAAAAAAATACTTCTACTATAGTTTACTTTTCCGAAAGGCAAGTATTGATTTGTCTTATTTATCATTGAAGGGTTCTCAAAAGATTGAATACATATCTCACATTTTTGGAATCTTCACAAAATCTTGAATCGGAATCTACTTGCTTGATAGTGAAGGAAAAGACCTATCCCAGAGTTTTCTCTTTGAAGGGACACAGCTTTTTTTAGAAAATCCTTTAACAATTAGACTGTTAGAGCTTTTTCTCTGAGTCAGAGGCCCCAGAGTCTCTGAGTCTCAGCAGCCCCAGATCAAGGAAGAGTAGGAGAGATGAGGTGAAGCGAGAAGAGGCAGAGAACCGAATTTGCTCCTGAAAACAATCTACTTGAGGCTTTCTTCTTTCTCACTAATTTTGTGTGAATATATACAAACCCCTAGGTTTTCATGTGCAAATCATGGTTCAGTTAGAAGAAGATATTGCTTGAAAGGTATAGCCTCTTGAGCTTGCTTTCAGCTTCAGGATTATGGACTTCAGAAGCACAGTCATGCTACCTTTGAGAATCCTATGGTGGAAGGAACTGTGAACAGAACAGAATATGTATTGATAACTGTTGAGCTGTGTCTTTGAGAGGGTCACCCAAGCTTCTGTGGCTCCCTTTCCTTATTTCTTAACTCATCATAGGACAAGGGTAAACTAAATAAGTCCTTGACTTTGAAGCCAAAAAGTCTTCATTGTCTTAACAAAAGTTCATACTGAGTCCCAATGGCTAAAGCTGATCTGATCCAACTAGGGTATAAGCTTTCAGGTTCCTCAGCAGCAAATGCTGGCAGCAAAGGCTGCAGGGAGGCAGGAACCCGTCTCCACTGCTGGCAAGAACGGAGACTGGTATAACCACTGTGGACATCAGTGTGGAGAGTCCTCAGTCACTAGGTTTAGAGATCCCATTTGACCCAGCTATTCCCTTGCTAGGAATATACACAAAAGAATTAAAAGAATCATACCATAGTGACATATATGCAGGCATGTTTATAGCAGCTCAGTTTGTGATAGCTAATTCTTGGAAATAACCCAAATGCCCATCAACTGCAGACTGGATAATGAAGATGTAAGGAGTTTTCTTTTTATAAAATGGATTATTACTAAATTGGAGTATTTATAAAATGGAGTATTACTTTGCCATAAAGAATGATAAATCTGAGTCATTTACATTCAAATGGACGTACCTTGAGGAGATACTCATAAGTGAAATAAATAGGTTTCAGATGTATAAATCTGTATCTTTTCTTTGGTGTGAGAAACTGAAGATGTAAATGAGTTCTAGAATGTATAATAGATATTGTAAAATAGAAAATATTCGAAGGGAAAAGAGTAGGGGTAAGTAATGAGGAGAAAGAAATAAAATGATGTTTTAAAAAGAAAGAAAGCATATGTTTATGGGGGATGGAGGGTTGTAAGGGGAACAGGGGAATGGGTGAAAATAAGAATTAACTCGTGTCACGTGCTGGTACAAATTCTCGATATTGAGTGTGCATATAATGTATATATAAAATTACCAATAAAGACTATATAAATGAAAAAAATTCAGGTTCCTTAACTGAGTTCTTTTATATGAAGCTATTATTCCTAAATAACGGCATGGTTTTATAATTTTATCATCATCAAACAGATCTGTGTGCACTTTTAGAAAGTCATATTGTACAACATGAGACATTTGCGCGTGAAGCCCTGTTCTCTAGAAAAAAAGTTCCATTAATTGAAACATAGCATCCTATCCAAACCCAATGTGGAGAAATTTTCCAAAACCACATGTTGAGTTCCAGGACACTTTTGACTTCTACGTTCGATATGCCCAAAGGCACTTTGAGACCTCTCCATGACCCAACTCTGTTCTGTCTCAGGGAAAGTGAACTCTCCCCATCTAGATAAAGCTTTCCTGATGCGATTTATGACCACCTACTCTTGGGCCTGCAGGTCAAGGCACATGCTAGAAAGAAGGCTTTCCAAGCAAATTGCTAACAATTTAACAATAAGACAATCAAGATTTAGGCCCTGAGGTTAAATGCCTTTGAAGCTTCAAGGAAACATGTCAGGGAAAATGCTTCTCCCTCTGGCTGTGATTATTGCCCTTACAGCAAGCTAACGCCTCATCTCATTCTTCCTACTGAGCCACATAACTCTTGGCACCTCTCTTCCCTTTCTCTGGAGCCTCAGCTTTCCCACAGCTGAAGACATTAACTCCTTCCAGACAGTACTAAGAGGCTCCAGAGATCAGGAAGATAAAAATCGGTAATGTGCAAATTCTTTAACAAAGGAGTATAACAGGAATACCCAGTCTTGTTTTGATTGATAGAGAAATTTGCCCCCAAAACAATCCTTGAGGAATTGTCGAGGCTCAACTGAGCACACTGACGGGGGAGTGAGGGCTGATTCTTCTAGTTGATATACATGCTTTTATTGTTATCAAATCGACATCACACAGGATGAAGGCGGAGAGAAACTTGGTTGAATGGATGACTCAGTTTTGCATCCAATAGTTACATGGTAAGAGTGGAATGTTAAGTGCTTTTTAACAGTCCTCAAGTACATTAAACCTTTCCTATAATGACCTCTCTCTCTCTCTTATGAACTCTCTGAAGTTAGACACTGAAGTTAGGGAGGGAAGGCTACTGAACTCAAGCTTCTCTTGTTCACCTAGAAATTCCAAAGTTAAAAGTGCAAAAGTTACAATTTCCTGGAGGAGGAGGAAACTGAGTTGAAAGTGAACCGACCTCTAGTTTATCTGTGCATGACTGGCTTGTGTAAAAGTGCCTTGCTGGAGCCATATCCTGTAAAGAATGTGGAATTCCACAGCACCTCTGGTCACCAATGGTATCTGTAACAATTAATCACTGAGCTGGTCCCACATGAGTTACACTAATCATTTAGTTCTGAAGTCAGCTTCTTTGCTATGCAGAAAAAAAAAAAAATAGCAAAAGAAACAGAGACCCAGCCCACACTCACTACACATTCTATGATAAAGGATTCCTAACTTATGTAAATAAGCTTTCAAATAAAGTTCAGTGGAAATCAGATTCTTGCCAACTTTTTGGTATTTCTCCTGTTCCCCCAACCTTCTTATATCTCATGTTGTGAATTAATAGATCTGATAAAAACACACTTCAGTTTGATGAACAATAGAATTGAATAGATGTTTTATTAGCCCACTTTTTCTTTGGCTTAGGCCATCCTAGAATCCATACTTTTCTCATCAAAAGCACCGTACGAACAGATCTCCATATGCCAACCTCTGAGATTTAGGGATAGCTTTTAAAAGTCTTCTGCGTTTCTAAAGAAAGATCATCTTGCTCTGAATTTACTTTTGCTTGTACATATGGACTGTGCCTCGTACAAGGTGAGCAAATCATGGCTTGTGGGTTAAATCTGGCCTGCCATCTGCTTCTCTAGATAGTGCTTTATCTGAGCACATCTACACTCACTCGCTTGCATATTTCTTTGTGGCTGACTTTTTCTTGAAGGACAAGAGTGAAACACTTGTGAAGGAGCCCAGGTGCCGGCATGGGCTAAATAGTGACTATCTCCGTCTTTCTTGGAAAAAGTCAACCAGTTGCCTACGTTAATCTGAAAAACAACATCCTTGTTGTTATCGCTTAGATCTAATGTGTTACCTGAAAAGTCTCATGTAGTTAGAAGCAATAGGATCATGAGGGCACTTAATCATCAATAGGTTTATCCATTGATAAACAGGGCTCGGTTGGAGATAAAGTCATAGAGAGTGTGACTCAGAAAAGAGGATTCTGATCCCAATTTCTTTCTCTTTAACTCTGTTTTCTTGGCTGCCACATACTAAGCACTGTTTTTTGTACCATGACTTCTCACCATGTCATTTCTGCCTTGGAGTCAGACAACCAGGAACTGAACCCACTGGAAACTATAAGCCCAAATAAATGTCTTCTCCTTTCAATTTCAGGTGTCCAGTACTTTGCCCCAACACTGCGAAAGTGACTGATGCACTTGGAAAGATTGTTGTAAGTAAAAGATGTCCCACAGGCTCCTTAGTCATCGATGATGATGGTGGACACCTCACCTCCAGTAATGTGTATTTCTAGCTTGAGATTAACGATGGTAGGAATTTTTACACCATTGAAATTGTTGGATAAAACCCATTAGGTTTATTTTTCCTACAAAGAGCCTCTCCTTAAGTGTTTGCCAGCATACTGTAGTGGTGCTCCTCTATCAGTCAGACCCTTTACTTATACTTATGGCAGGAATCATATTAGTAATGAACCCCATCAACAGTAAAGAATCTTACTAAATTCCAGTGTGTTTAATTTTTCTGATTTTCATTTCATATGAATTCAGCTGAATGTAGAATCTTAGCAAATCCAGAGAAAACAAGCTCATAAGCTCAACACAATAGATATGATACTAATAATATTGATGTCTCTTTCCATCTTTATTATATAATTTTATTTCAAAGTATGAGCTTTTCATTTATACTATTTCTAATTTTATTTTGAGATAGAAGTTTCTGGTGTTGGTGTCCTGCTGCAGTGGCATTTTGTGTGGTTACCTGACATCCCATCCCATAATTCAGTTAACTATGTGCCTATTTTGGTGTTAATGGAAGATTAGGAGTGAAACCACTGAAAATATAAATGTCTTTAAAATTCCAAAGATTTCTTTAGGATACCTTTTAGCACACTATCTCATTAAAGCTCATCATGTATAATTTTTAATTTGTTCTGGTGCTATCTCAGCCATTCATTCATTAACAAATTTAAAATAAGATTATTATGTGTATGACACTTTTCTAGGAGCTGAGAAAAATATTGAAAAAATCATGTGGAGAAGACATTCTTGCCATCTTAGAAACTGTATTTTAAATAAACTGGGTTAGGTGATATAAAGTAATGTAATTCATAATTCAATTCTATTCAGTAAAGCACATATTCATCAAATGTATACTACATACCAGGCATGCACAGAAAATAAAAGTATCATGTTTAATTGCACTGGTGCTATCAGTTTAATGAGAATAAAAGAATACTGTGTCTTATTTAGAAATCCTGGTTTATAGTTAAATCCAGAGTAAACAGTTTAAGGCAAATAGGTAGAAAACAATAACTCAAAAAAAATTCAGAAATACTGCTGGGCATCAAAGAAAAGTGGACAACCATTGACTCCAACTCGCTCACAATACTCTTTTTGGCTAGTTGCTCCTCTGCCGTGTCTATTTTAATCACCCAGCCTTTCCCAAGGAAAATTACTCCTTCTTCGTGTATCAGTGGGTGAAAACAAGACTTGAAAGACAGATGTATTTACATCTTAGCGTTTGGTAGCACAGGGAGACTGTAAGTGCTAACTTCATAAATCCAAAGGCCTGTGCACAGAGTTTGCTCTTCCGTATAGCTCTGTGGAGGGAAGAGAACATATGGAAATGTTCTAAATAAAACCAACCAGTTAATTCAACATGTGCCTACTCCTTTCCATACTCTCCAGTAATTTGCATAACTTATTTTGGAATCTCCAATGTAGAGCTGACCTCCTGCCTCTATTTTACTGAGCAAAATGCTCCTTTATGGAATTCAGCGTATAACCTTATAAAGCTCCTCTTGCAAAGCAGAATGGGAAAAGGAATATAACGCTTATTACAATGGAAAGACTGTAGACTTTGAGATCAGAAGTCTCAGTCTGCTACGTAGTAACTTCATAACTTAACAAGTTACTTGCTCTCTGTGAATATTCCTTTCCGAACTCATCAGAAAAGGTAAGATAGCTTCTCGATGAGCAGTATACCCCCACAGATCTTAATTTTGCATCAGAAAAAAACACAAATTTAAGAACAAATGTATAAAACATTGATTTGGAGATAGTGTAGACAAAATAAAATAAGCAAATTTTTAAGCTAAGAGTTTTTGAAAAGGAAATAGTGTGAAGTTGTTGTTGTGATTTTATACTTGTATCCTGACAGATAGCTAGAGATACTATATGATGAGCACTTATTAGCTACAACATAGAAACCGGAAGTCTTCCTGACTTAAAGACGAGAGCTTTAGTTAAGCCCTGCAGAGGGGTAAACCTGTTCAGAAAAAAGAGAACAAGAGAAAGAAAAACCCCAATTTCAGTGTACACACGCTCTCCTATCTTTTGGCTGTTTTCTATGTCCATTGCTTTCTTTCATGCCTATAGGAAATTAATACCAAGCAACTGAACTAAAAACAAAGGATTTGAACTCTGACTAGAATGTTTATTCAAAATACAAAATTTGACTTTGCACTCTACCAATTTAACTACAAAAACATTAATATTTTTTGAACAAATATAAAATCAAGTCTACACAATACAACATATTGGGATACAACTTTGAATTGTTTCCTAAGCATGGAACAAGAAAAATGTGACTGAATTTCAATTAAAAATACAAATAACTGCCACCAACTATGACATCATGTATTATTTGATTTTGGAAAGAATTTTAAAGTATCTCGTGCAATTATGCACAGTACAGAAAAATATAGATAAAACCTGAGCTATATGATAAATCTCAAAAAGAAGGGGTTTTCAAACAATAAAAATCCCATAATTTTAACAAATACAATATTTAAAACTTAAAATTCACTGAGAAGACTTACAAGCATAATGGAAAGGAATTAAGAATGATTCCATTAAAATAAAGACAAATATCATTCAAAGAAAGAAAAAATACAGAATTGGAAAAAGGCCTCAGCAACCCATGGGAAAATAACAAAATATACAACTTATTTCTAATTGTAGTTCCAGAAGGAAAAGACAAGAAATTTATGCAGAAAACATCATTTTAATGAAGGCAGATTCAAATTGTTAGTAAATCCTAGTGAAAGGTATGAAAAATAATTTCTCTCAAAATCAACATTGTCTAACTGATCAAAGACAGAGAGAAAAATTTTTGCCAGCACCCGGAGGAAAAATAACACAACCGATTTGAAGAAAAAATAATGTGGATGATTGCTGACTTCTGATTGAAATTATAATGCCAAAACGTAGAAGAATACAAAGGATTCATATCTGACAAGGTGATGTTGAAGTTAGGGCAGATAGAAGCCATCCTCCTAAAATTCCCTATGTGGTAGATAGACTATTTAAGAGTAAACGGAACATAAAGCCACTTCAGACAATTAAAGGAAGACATTGTGTGAAGATCTTAGATCAACAAAAAGGCATTCTCTAGAGTAAAGGTAAAATTAAGAAATAAAACATAAAAAATCCATATAAATATGAAACGGTACTTTTCCCTTATATTTAACATTGCCTAGTAGGTATTATAAAGCATGTAGATTTAATGCTTATGAAAAATAGGGAATTAGAGATTTGAGAATGCTAAATAGTCCTCTATCTTCACAAAGTCCACATTTTATGAGGAATAGTACAATATGAATCCTAATTAGAATATGAAAAATTTAAATACATAAGTTATAAAGCCAGCATAATTATAATGAGCAAATAATAACATACACAGTGAGTTTCTATGCTCTGTGATGTGTAAGAGCCTCCTGGACTGATTCATATCTAATTAACACCAAACCCTTTGGAAGTAATTAAAATCCAACCTGGCTGGAAACGATGGTTAAACGAGCAGAAAGAGAGGCTTGTGGTGGAGTGTTCAAACTTAGGGAGAGCCAGTTGCTGGCAGTTATCCTTTGTCACTGTTGTTATCCTTTCAAAATGGTGCTGGACAATCCAATGAGAACTTTTCTTTTTGGGGCAACCAGCGACCAAGTCTGTAAAGCAGCGGGCGCTGAAGTAGGGGATGGCAGAGTCATCCTTCACAGGAAAAAGCAGAGGACTTCTAATTTCTTCTCGGGGGTCTTTGGCTTTCCTCTGAACAGTGCACATGAGAGATGTACTAAGAAGCTCAGCTCAGCCCGAATATTTGAGATGAGACTGAAAACGCCACATGAGGACACTGAGCAGCTCGTGTCCACCTCAGGTAAGTGCTTCTTATGATGGGAAATCAGGGTTTTAACAACACAAGACATAATTCAAAAGTATCTTGTACATGAGACTAGGACCGAGTCTTAAGAAAAAAGACAAGTAATTGAATAATAGAAATGTTGAGATTGGCATCAAATTCTTTAAGTATTTAATAAAATTATTTTTCATGAAATAAAGAGAAAAATTATAATACATGGGAAATTTAAAATACCAGCATGTAATACAAAAATAGAACTAAATGGAAATTCTAAAACTGAGGAATAGAATGTTATATTTTCTTTTTATTAAATAAGGAGTGAAGAAAGCAAGAGAAAGCTTTTCTTAAATTTAGGCTAGATCAGCATATAGAATGGCACGGACTCATTAGATAATATTAGTTTAATATATACGTGATTAGAGTCCCAAAAGGAGAGGAGAAATAAAATGTAACTTGAAAAATGTTTCAGAAAACAGTGGCTGAAGATTTCCAAAACTGCATTCAAGACTTAGATTTATTAGTTCATGATACCCAAACAAAATCAGTGAGAAAACTAGGGCTTTTGGTAAACAAGATGAAGAGCAAATATTGAAAACACCATAACAAAACCACAAACACAAATGAAAATTACAGGAAGGAAATAAATTAATTCATTAATAGCTAATATCTGATGAGAAATTATGGAAGCCAGAGTATGAAGTAATGTCTTTAAAATAGTAAAAGAAAATTGTCAATGTTGAATTCTATATGTAATAAAAGATTGTTTTAGAATGAAGAAAAAATATACAGAATTTTGTGTAAGGAAAACTAAAACATAGAAAATGTTACAAAAAATATGAAAGTAGCTCTTCAAAGAGAAATGATCTAAATAACAGTCTCAGTCACCTTATTTGTATTAATAGAAGCTTACTTTCACAGCTATGGTATACACACTGTCTTCATATAAAGAAAGACATTCAACAATAAGATAAACCACCTACTAGATCATAAAATGAGTCCTTAATTTTATTTATTTTTTATTTTTATTTTTATTTTTATTTATTTATTTTTTTTTTTAGGTTTTTTTGAGACAGGGTCTCGCTTTGTGGTTCAGGCTGGCCCTGAGCTCAGCCTCCAACTCACATCACAGCAATCCTCCTGCCTCTGCCTCCCGAGTGCTGGGATTACAGGCCTGAGCCACCACGCCCGGCACTGTGGTATGTGGTACTGGTTGCTGCTGGGTGTGGGTCTCCATGCCCAGTATTGTTATGTGGTTACCGGGGAATCGAACCCGGGCCCTTGCGCTTGCAAGACAGGCGCCGGAACCACTGAGCTAACTCCCCGGCTCCCGAGTCCTTAATTTTAAAAGTTTAAAATCATATATGGAATGTTCTCTGACCATAGTGGAACTAAGGTAGAAATCACTAAATGAAAGGAATTTTTAAATTTTCACGC
>PVIR01020926.1:0-30122 GCA_004026965.1 Petromus typicus | reverse complement strand
TATAGTTTTCAGAGTAGAGGTCTTTCACCTCCTTTGTTAGACTGATTCCTAGATATTTTATTTTTGGGGGTGCTACTGTGAAAGGGAGTGACTCCCCAATTTCTATCTCAGTGGGTCTACTCTTTGTGTATATGAAGGCTACTGATTTTTGAACATTGACCTTGTAACCACCTACGTGGCTAAATTTGGCAATTTGGTCCAGCAATTTTTTAATTAGTTTTTAGGATCCTTTAGATAGAGTATCATGTCGTCAGCAAATAATGACAATTTAACTTCTTCTTTTTCAATCTTTATTCCTTTTATTTCTTTCTCTTTTCTAACTGCTATGGCTAATATTTCCAGGACTATATTGAACAGAAGTGGTGAGAGAGGACAACCTTGTCTTGTTCCTGATCTTAGTGTGAAATTTTTCAATTTTTGACTATTTAATATGATACTGGCTAAAGGTTTCTAATAGATAACATTTACTAGTTTGACGGAGACCGTCTATTCTGATCTTTTGTAGGTTTTTAAACATAAATGGGTGTTATATTTTGTCAAATGTTTTTTCTGCATCAATTGAGATGACTATATGATCTTTGTCCTTCAGCCTGTTAATATAGTGTATAATATTTATTGATTTACGTATGTTGAACCATCCTTGCATCCCTGGGATGAATTCAACTTGGTCAGGGTGTATAATCTTTTTGATAATTCTCTGTATTCTGTTTCCCAGTATCTTCTTGAGGATTTTTGCATTGATGTTCATTAAAGATATTGGCCTGTAGTTCTCTTTTTCAGTTGGGTCTTTCTCTGCTTTTGGAATCAGTGTAATAGTTGCTTCCAGGAATGAGTTTGGGAATACTGCTTCCCTTTCAATTTCATTGAAGAGTTTCAGAAGTAGAGGCACTAACTCTTCTTTAAAAGTTATATAGAATTCAGCAGTAAAACTGTCAGGTCCAGGGCTTTTCTTTGTTGGCATCTTTTTAATTACATTTTCATTTTCACAGATTGTTTTGGGGGTATTTAACATTTCTATATCTTCTTTATTCAGCTTTTGGAGTTCCTATGTGTCTAGAAATCTATCCATTTCTTCTACATTTTCCATTTTATTGAAGTATAAATTTTCAAAGTAGGTGTTTATTATCCTCTGGACTTCCTCTGGGTCGGTAGTAATTTCTCCGTTCTCATTTCTAATAGCATAGATATGAGCCTTTTCCTTCCTTTGTTTAATGAAGTTGGCTAAGGGTCTGTCGATTTTATTTATCTTCTCAAAGAACCAACTTTTCGATTCATTGATTTTTTGAACCACTCTCTTGGTTTCTATTGCATTAATTTCTCCCCTGAGCCTTATAATTTTTTGCCTGTTACAAGTTTTGGGTTTGTTTTGCTCCTCTCTTTCTAGTCGCTTGAGGTTCAGCATTAAATTGTTTATTTGAGATGCTCCGTTTTCTGGATGTAGGCTTTCACTGCTATGAATTTTCCTCATAGAACTGCTTCCATTGTGTCCCATAAATATCTATATGTTGTATTGGGGATAACGTTTAGTTGTAAGAACTGCTCAATTTATTCTCTAATTTCTTCTGTGACCCATTGGTTGGTCAGCAGGGTGTTGTTCAGTTTCCATGTCTTTGTGAAGATCCTGGGCTTTCCTTTGCTATTCAGCCCCAATTTCATGGCACTATTGTCCAACAGTATACAAGGGATAACTTCAATCCCTTTATATTTGCTTAAACATGTTCTATGAACAAGCATGTGGTTTGTTTTGGAGAATTATCTATGAGTAGCTGAGAAGAATGAAAGTTCTGACTTTGTGGGGTGAAATACTCTGTAGGCATCTATTAAGTCCATTTGCTGAAGAGTCTGGTTGAGCTCAAGGATTTTCTTATTGACTTTTTGTCCATTCGATCTGTCTCTTTGTCACAGTGGGTCTTTGAGGTCCCTTACTATTATTGTATTAGAGTTTATCTGGTTTTTCAAGTTCGTTAATGTTTCTTTTATATAGTTGGATGCATTAGAATTTGGAGCATAGATATTTAAGATTTTGATTTCTGTCTCTTGGATTTTTCCCTGAACTAAAAGATAGTGTCCATTTTTATCTCTCTTTATCAGCTTTGGCTTGAAGTCTATTTTTTCTCCAAATAAAATCGCCACTCCTGCTTTCTTGCTGTTTCTAGTCGCATGGAGTATTGTTTTCCATCCCTTTACTTTTAGTCCATGGGTTTCTTTCTGAATTACGTGTGTTTCTTGTATGCAGCAGATTGTAGGATCTTTCTTTTTGATCCACTCTTCCAGTCTGTATCTCTTAATTGGCACGTTGAGTCCATTGACAGTAATGGTTATGGCTGATATGGGTAAATTTAGTATTGCCATGTTTTCCTGTTCTTGACTCTGTTGTTCTACTTTTGCCATTTCACCATCAGTTTCTTGTTTGGTTCCATGGGTTGACTTGGTTAGGTCTCATGGATTTGTAACTTTTTAAATTTTTCTTCAAGATATTCTTTAAAATGTTTTGGAGCACAGGTTTCGTATTTGTGAAGTTTTTCATGGAAGTATTTTATTTCCCCATCAATTCTGAAGGATAGTTTTGCAGGATACATTAGTCTGAGTTGGAAGTTGTTTTGCTTTAGGGTTTATTCTTCTTGCATTGAGTGTTTGAGTTGAGAAGTCCACTGTGATCCTGTCAGGCTTCCCTTGGAATGTAACTGTTTTCTTTTCTCTGGCTGCTTTCAGTATTTCATTCTTTTTTTGGATATCGGGGACTTTTATGATTATATGCCTAGGTGTAGATTTTTTCATGTCACGGGCATGTGGCATTCTGCATGTTTCATATATTTGTATATCCAATTCTTTACCTTTTTCTGTGAAGTTTTCTGCCATTATCTCTGTGAATAGCTTTTTGATGTCTTTAGCATTGTCTCCTGCTTCCTCAGTGACTCTAATCAATCTTATGTTATTCTTCTTTGAATCATCTAGGAGCTGTTGGATTGACTTTTCATTATCGCTTACTTTTTTCCATAGATTATGCTTTTCCAGTTCATTGGTTGAGATCTTGTCTTCTAGGTCTAAAATTTGGTCTTCTGCCAAATTCATTCTATTGCACAAACTTTCATTTTCTTTCTTGATTTCCTAGGCTTCTGCTTGTGGGTGTTTAAAAGGTTCCATTGCTTTTGCTATCTTGGATTCTATGAACTTAATGATTTCCTCTTTAGCTTTATTAATCATCATGTTGACAGTGTCTAATATCTCTGCTTTCATCTCAGAGACCAGTTCTGATTTCCATTTTACTAGATCTGCTTTGGTTACCATTTCCAAGGACCCTGGAGACTGGGCTTCACACTTCTCTGTGTCCCTTCCCCCTGTGTTACCTGGAGGTGAGGATTTTTGTATTTGAGACTTTGAGTGTTTCCTCATATCTGAGTTTTTGTCATTGCTGTTGTTTTTGTCTTTGTACCTGCCCTGTTTTCTGGTGCTGTTTGTTGCAAGTCTCTTTCCTCCTAATAGTTAGAAACCTTAAAATATCAGTGTCTCCTGGTTGTTCTTCACAGTCTGTATTGGGACCTAAAGAAAAACCCCTAGTTCTGGCACAGCATATGAGGTACTCAATCAATAGAGTCAGAACACCTTCTCCCATCTCCTTTAGCAGCAGGAAGGCTCTGGCTCCTGCCCTAGTATAATGGCACTGCCTAAGGTTCCAATGGGCCCTTCTGCTCACCAATGCAGTGTCTCTGGGCTCACTTGTGCAATCAGCCTGGAGACCAGTAGGCTGTAGGCCCTGTACAGCTGCAATGGTACTGGTTGATGTTCCAACAGGCCCACTTACTCACCAATACAAGGTCACTGGATGTGCTTCTGCAGTTGAGGTGGAGAAAGACTCTGACCTGCTAAACTCAACCCCGGGGCGCTTTTCCTGTGTTGGCATGGAGGCCAGCAAACTCCAACCCCAGTGCAGATTTGATGGCGCAGACACCATTTCCAGAGTCACCTGCTGCTAACCTCAATCCCTGGGTGCTCTTATAGCATGGCCCTTGAGGCCAGTAATCTCCAATCCCGGTGTGGATTCAGTGGTGAAATTGCTGGTTCCAAAGCCTCCTACTGCTAACCCCACTCCCTTGGCGCTCTTCCAGCATCGGCCTGGAGGCCAGTCGGTTTTTATTTTCTATAAAATAGTTGGAAATGTTGAATGTTTATCCACAAATGTACATGAGTTCAGCTTGTTATACATCTTTGTCAATACGTAGCATTATTATATTTTATCCCACTGAACATTTTTCTATGTAGTAGTGATACTTCATTGTAATAGGTACTAACTTAAATTGCTCTCACTGAATAGCCTAATTTTCAACTATTTATACCTTTTGGTGAAATGTCTATTCAAACCTTTTGTTCATTATTGAAACTATGTTTATTTTACTGAATTTTGAGAACTATATATTTACTCATGATAAAATCCCTCTCAGATATGCAATTTGCAAATGTTTTCTTCCAGTTTGTCATTTGTCTTTTCATTCTTTTTTTGACAAGAAAAAGCTTTTAAATTTTTACATATCAAATTTATAGCAATTTATCATTTAAAATTTTTATAAATTCTATTTCGGTAAAGCATTCTATTAATCGGGATTTAATTAAGAAACAGAAACAATAATCTATTTAGTACAGTGGGCTACTGCATAGGCTGCCAGGCTGGAGACTCAAAGAGGTGTTCGTTTTTATGTTTGAAGTCAGAGCCATCAGGCTGAAGATCAAAAAAGGGGCCAATACTGTAGTTCAAGTTCAGGGTGATGGGACACAGAGCTCCCACCAGACTGGGCGAGGTCAAACTTGTATTGTGTTGAGGCCTTGTATCACTTGGATGAAGCTCAATGATTTTATACAAAATAAAATAATATTCAGCATCAGTTTGAACAATTAGCTGTGTAATATGGTCCAGGATAATCAACACACAAAATTATGACAACTCTTTGCTGCACCATACATGTGAGAAATTTTTCTTACATTTTTTTCTTAAAATGTTATTTACATATTTACTTGGAGAAACATATAAGTTTTAAAGTATTACTGAACTATGAAAGAAAAATTTATTATCAATAACAATGATACTCTAAATATAAAACATATCAAAAAGATTTAAGGACTACCTATGGTATAAATTATATAAATTCATTAAAAGACATTAAAGGAGATTTAAGCAAATATATAAGATCTCAGTGAAAACATCTGAATAAGTAAATATTCATGAAAAGGAAATCTTGGTATAGTAAAAATACAAATTTCCTACAAGTTAATCTATCCAACCCTTCAAAATGTCAAAAGAGTTTTATCTTTGTTTGCTTTTTTTATGGAACCTAAGAATCTTATTCTACAATTTAAATTAAAATATAAAAAGAGACTAACTAAGAATGCTCTACAGAAACAGCTTTCCAAAGAGAATTTCTAAAGAGAAATTTCCTCTGAGTTTCCAGGCTTCAAAACTGAAACATCAACTCATCTGAGTTTCTCTATAAATTTTGGAAATGCTATTCTCACAATCATGTGGACCGGTTCCTTAAATATCTTTCTCTTATCTCCTTGTGTCTCTGCATATGTGTATGCACACACACATAACTATAATTGTATGTGCATGTGTATGTACTCATGTGCATTTTTTTTTTTTGGTTCTATTTCTCTGGTAAACCCTTATATGGAAGTAATGAAACACAAGTTTATCTTCATAGCATGTTAAGACAGATTATCATTTCTGCTTATAGGAAAAAACTGAAAACAATACCTTTTATGTTACAGTTTGGATTTGCCACTCTTCTCCCAAGGCTGTGTGTTAAAAGCTTGGCCCCAGTGGGCCGGGGATTTAGCTCAGTGGTTCTGGCTCCTGTCTTGCAAGTGCAAGGACCCAGGTTCAATCCCCGGTAACCACATACAGTACTGGGCATGGAGACTCACTCCCAGCATCAATCAGTACCACATATCACAGTCCTGGGTGTGGTGGCTCATGCCTCTAATCCCAGCACTTGAGAGGCAGAGGCAGGAGGATTGCTGTGATGTGAGTTTGAGGCTGAGCTTAGGGCCAGCCTGAACTACAAAGCAAGACCCTGTCTCAAAAAAAAAAAAAAAATCTCTGAAGAGCTTGGCCCCAGCTGGTAGCATCAGTAGTAGGTGGTATAAATTTAAGCAGTTAGGACCTATTTGGAGAAACATGTTCCTGGGACCTTGCCTTTGAATGTTATACTTTGGCCTAAATCCCACCCTCCTTTTTGTCTGCTGTGAGGTGAGGGAGTCACTTCCCACAATCCCATAGCAAAAATGTTCTGCCTCACCTCAGGCTGCAAGTTATTGAGCTAGTGGATTGTGGGTAGGAACCTCTAAAAGTATGAGCCAAAACAAGCCTTTCTTCTTTTAAGTTGTTTTTCTCAGATATTTTGTCATAGCCATAAAAACCTGACTAACATATTTTACTGCCTCAAGGTAAAATCTACCTGAATTTTAAGAGAAATATGGGCTCATCTTAGAGAGTAAACAAAATCTTTCAATATCAGTAACGAACAATGTAGGTTAGTAACTGATTCATATTCTGATGCAGGATGGTAACTCACTAAGAGTTTTCTTTGATGCTTGTTCTGTTAGCACATGACAGCAGCCTTTGCTGCTAATGGCCAATATCCAGTAGTTATGTTGCTGTGATTTGATTATTAGCTTTTTTTTTTAATATTCGGAAGCAGAGCTTCCTAAGTAGCAGAAAAATGCCTTGACTGTACCTAAAACTTAGAAAAATTGATCTGTTGCTTTAAATTCCAAATCAGTTATATTTTCAGACTTCTGATCGTATAGTTGATGTAGATTCTTCTCTGAAAGTTATGGGTATATCAAATTCATATGCATTAGGAATATACTTGGTACATGAAAATAATGCTCTATGAAGAAAGAAGTTGACATGTACAAATTTTCTATTTATCTCATGTCCTTTCACTGGTTTAAGGAGAGTTTGTATGAACATTAACATATGGTGGTATGAGATTGGCATCTCTAAATATTTCACTTAATGTCAGCCATTTCCATCCACCTGGGTGCAAATGATAAAATTTTATTTCTTGTGGTTGAATAACAATCATATATAAAGTACATTTTTATCTGATCATTTGTTGATGAACTCCTAGATTAAATCCACATTTGAACTGTTGTAAACAGTCCAGCAGCATGTGTTGGAGTCCAAGAGTCTCCAATACATATGCTGATATTATTTCTTTTGAATATATATACTCAAAATGTGGAAGAGCTGGGTCACATATTAATGCTATATTTAGTTTTCTGAGCAACTTCCATACAGTTCCTTTCTTTATAACCTTGCCAGTTTGTATTATTTTATCTGGAATAAGATAATATAGTAGTTCTGAGTTGCAATTTCTCTTATAGTTAATGAAATTGAGTAGTATTTCATAACTTATTAGTCATTAGAAATTCTTGTTTTGAGAATGGTGTATAAGTGTCATTTGCTAATTATAATCTGGTAATTTCCTTTTTATTGTTCAGTTTTAAAAGTTCTGCATATATTCAGAATGTTGATCATTTGTCAAATGAATAGTTTGCAAAATTGTTTCCCAATGTGTAAGAAGTCATTTTGCTTGGCTGAGTGTTTCCCGATGCAGAACTTCTGTGTCTGATACAATCTCATTTTTCTACTTTCGCTTTCGTTTGTTATGCTTTTGGGAGATCTTATAAATGTCATTCCCTACTCTGTTGCTTTGAAGTGTTTTATCTATGTTTTATTCAAGTTTTAGTTTCAGGACTTTAATTATTTAGTCTATTTTGTGTTTAACTTCTATGTGGTGAGTAGTATTAGACAAACTTCCTTCTTTGGTTTGTGAATATCTAGTTTTCTCAGCACTGTTTTTGAAAATATTGGTTTTCTTCAATGTACTTTATATTCAAGGCACTCTGTTCTGTTTCACTGGTTGTGCAAAGGTTTTAATATTAATATTATGTTCTTAACTTTTTAGTTTTTTTGTGTATTTTGAAATAAGATGCTACCTCCAAATTGCTTTTTACTAAAGATTATCTTGACTAATGAAGTCTTTCTCACTTTCATACAAATTTTATAATGTTTTTCCTTTTCTACCAAGAATGTCATTGATATATTGATGAGGCCTTCATTAAAATCTTAAATTGCTTTGGGTAGTGTGGACATTTTAGCAATATTAATTCTGCCAATCCGTGAACATATGATCTTTCCCTTGTGTGTGCCCTTTTCAATTTTTTTCATCAGAGTTTTGCAATTTCTATTATAAAAGTCTGTTATTTCTTAGTCGAATTGATCCCTAGATTTTCTTTTTGTCATGTTAGTGAGAAGTTTCCTTTCATGATTTTTCTCCTTGTCTTCTTCTATATCTTAGAGGAAAATCTTTCAGCTGTTCTCTCTTCAGTATCATGGTGACAGTGAGTCTGCTCTGTCCAGCCTTTATTATTTTAAAGTTGATTTCTTCTATACCACAATTATTCAGATTTTATCAAGACATTTAATTTTATCAAATGTTTATCCTTGCATCTATTGAGAGATTCCTAACATTTTTGTTCCTTTTCTGTAGATGTGAGCTCTACATTTTTGATATGTATATTTTGAACAATCCTTGCCCCACTGAAGGAAATTCTACTTACATCCTGACAGTGACCTTTTTGATATGCTGTTGATTTAATACCTGTTCATTAGCAATACTGTTATAATTTCCTCTTTCTCCTTCTCTTCCTTCTCCCTCTTCCTTTACTTTTCCTCTCTCTTCTCCTTTCCTTCTTCCTTTTCCTCTTCCTCTTCCCTTCTCCTGCTCCTCCCCCTTTTGATCTTACTCTTCCTTCTACTTCTGCTTCTACTACTCTTCCTTCTACTTCTGCTTCTATTACTTTTTCTTGTATCAATATCAGGACCATCTTATCTATGTAGAATCCATTGGAAAAGTTTGAGAAGAAATTAGTATTTATTTTTCCTGAAAGGTAATAGTAAGACTGTATCAGTTGGACAGTCTTAACATGAATTATATTTTGTATGAAATTAAGATCACTGAATTACAAAAAAGTAAGGAAACAAATTTTATATATATGGGGGGGGTGGTAGGGTGGGTGGGGCTATGGGAAAAATGAGAATTAAGTTGTGTCTTATACTGGTACAAATCCCCATTATGGAGTGCAAGCATGATGTGTATATTTAATGTACCAATAAAGATAATTTAAAAAAAAAGATCACTGAATTATTTGAAGACAATAACCACCTTTGTTGCTGTTGCTGAGTGCATTTTATTTAATTCTGAAACATGGTATTAGACTTAGTGGTTTAAAGTTAAGTACTGTTCTAAACACACTAGTGATTTTCTTAACTTCCAATTTTGGAAATATAGAAATATACCATTTAATAATATATCCCTTAACTCTACTACACCTCTTTTCACAATTACTCATTAGATAACATTCTAGCTAGTCCATTCAAGGAAAACACATTGCTAGCCTCAACAAAAATGAATAATCCTTTTTCACATTAGAGCAATGTTTTTTTTTTTTCTCCCAAAGTTAGACCTTTCCAGAAAAAACTACATATTACAACAGTGTGGGACCGCATTTCATACAACTTACAGCATGCAAAGCATATATGCATGGAGTTTTAGAAGTCTTTACACAGAGACTTCCTTCCAGATTGGCTTATAGAATATCTTAAGAGAATTCAGGGCCCTCATAATTACCTTGCACTGCTTTAATGTCTAACTTGTAGCTATTTAAATCTCTTAAGTACATGATGTATTAGTCTTGGAGTCTCCAAGGCTTGATATAGTATATAGAATTTCTTTACGTATTTGATACAAGTTTGATGAATGAGTTAAAAGGACTAACTTCACCAAACTCTGATTTTCACAATTTTATATTTGCAAGAAGGATTCTGATTACAATATCTCAAATAATAACATTGTTTATATGGGATGATAAATTATCCTTTATGATAAGATTACACATACACAAACATTGTTACATTTTAATTTAGCTTGGAAGTTATATAAGTGCAATATTTTATCAAAGAAATGACAGCTATATAGACTAATATCATTCAAAGTTAATATTTTATTTTTAAATTTTAATTTATTTTTGAGAAAGGGTTTTGCTTTGTAGTTCATACTGGCCCTGAGCTCACTATGTAACTCAGGCAAGCCTGGAACTCACAGCAATCCTTCTGCCTTTACCTCCTGAGAGCTGGGATTACAGGAGTGATTGCTGGTGGGCATGAGTCACCATGCCCAGTATTGTTGTATGTGGTAACCGAGGAAAAACCCAGGTACTTGCACTTGCAAGACAGGCACTGGAACCACTGAGGTAAATGTTTGGCCTCCAAGTTAACATTTTAATTACTACATTTGATACATTAAACTTTTTAATATATGCATTGTATAGTATGCTATGAACAAAAATTACTAATATGAGAAAAATGCAGACTGGGCATGGCAGCTCACACCCTAATCCCAGTACTCAGGAGGTAGAAGCAGGAGAATCACCATCAGTTAAAGATCAGTTGGAGCTACATAGTGGGTCAAGACTAGCCAGAAGTACAAAGTGTGACTCTGTCTGAAAAGAAAAAAAAATCAAGCATATAGTGTGTCTTACAAATAGCTTAATAGGAGCAAATTGTAAGACAGGACACAAAGAAGACAAATGTAAGGATTAAGCCAAATACCATGAGAAAAACATGGAGATGGAAAACTTGCAATAAGTGGTACATTACAGCAGTAATAAAGTTTGAAATATCCAACCCTTCACTGTTCTGGGCCAGTTAACTGCTAACACTTTGTGGAAGGAATCCTCAGTCATTTTTCTCACTTCACATGGATAGCCACACTGAAACTCATGCACACTACTACAAATTCATATATAGCTATATCGTACTATTACCCACACTGTTCTGTTAAATGATCTTTTAACTTAAACTTTGACATGCTCATTATCAAGTGAAATTGCTCAACAAGGATTTGTTTTCTATTTTTTTAATTTATTCATTCAGGATAGCCTTGAGTTTGTAATGCTTTTGCCTCAGCTTCCTTAATGTTGAGGTTAGAGTAACATTCCTCCAGGATTGCTTTTATTCTAAATATATTTTAACTCATCAGTTGTTTCCATGATACTTTATGGCTTTTGAAAACACTTTAAGAATCATTACCTGCTACAATTTGTAGAAGTAATGAACTACATTTTTCTTTACTGGTTACATAGGTTGTTTATATATTTAGTTAATATCATTATTTATAACAGTCTGGCTTTTGGTAAATTTTTGCCCCAACATTTGTCATAAAATAATACACATAATAACTACTGATTCAAAACAAGATATCCTTGTAAGTGTTCTTTTAGCATTTTCTATCCCATTTCATTGATGTGTTTTCAAGAGCATCTAGCAATTTGTGGAGAACTGAAAAAATTCTCTTTATTCAAATGTTGCTAAGTATAATTTCTCCTTATATATTGTTGCTATTCAAGTAGTTACCATTGATAATATTAAAACAGTTTTGAGATTTTATCTCACTCCACGTAGAATGGCTGCCATTTCAGATTCAGCCAACAGCAAATGTTGGTGAGGCTGCAGAGAAGAAGGAACCCTTCTTCACTGTTGGTGGGAATGTAGACTCATACAATCCCTGTGGAGATCAGTTGGGAGATTCCTCAAAAAGCTAGGTTTGCAGGTCCCATTTGACCCACCCATTGCCCTGCTAGGTGTATACACAAAAGAATTAAAGGACTCATATCATAGTGACATATGTGCACCTATGTTTATAGCAGCTCAATTTGTGATTGCTGCATCTTGGAAACAACCCAAGTGTCCATCAACTGGAGACTGGATAAAAAAGCTGTTGTTCTTCTACAGAATGGAGTATTACTCTGCCATAAAAATGATAAGTTTGAATCATTTCTACTTAAATGGACATACTTGAGGATGTCCTCATAAGTGAAATAAATAGGTCACAGATAGGTACATATCGCATCTTTTCACTGGTATGAGAAAATAAAGATGTAAATGAGTCCTAGAATTGTATGTTATATATTGTGAAATAGAAAATGCTCAAAGTAAAATAGGGTTAAGGGGAAAAAGTAATGAGATTATAACAAAAAAGAAAGGAAACAAATTTTATGTGTATAGGGGGACAGTAGGGGGGGTAAGGCTATGAGAAAAAATGAGAATTAAGTTGTGTCTTATGCTGGTACAAATCCCCATTATGGAGTGCAATCATGATGTGTATATATAATGTACCAGTGCAGATTTAAAAGAAAATTAAATTGCATTTATATTTAAGAACAAACTCCATTTAGCCTGATGCATTATCACTTTTAATGTAATGCTTCACTTTACTTTCTAGAATTTTATTTAGTATTTTTTTGTCTGTATTTATGACATTGCTTTGTTTCCTTTTCTTGTTGCAATGTTAGTTAGCACTGATATGGCAAAAAAAATGGGAAATACTTTATACCTATATCTACTCTCAAAGTCACTGCTAAATTTTCTGCTTTTCTGTTAAGTTTCCCACATGTGAGAGCATTAAGACATGGCAAAGCAAGAAGTCATGACAAAGTGGGGGGCATGTGAGTGTTCACACAGTTCCACACCTGATTGGTCCAGGTAGCTGAGCTGCAACTGAAAATAATAGTCCAGATTTTTCTGAAAGTAAAATAAAAGCAGAAATTGTTTTATTTCATCATATTATAAAAAAGCTTTTACAAAAGGAAATTAATTTGTATTATTTTCACAGGGTGTCTATTTTTTGTAAAAGTTACATTAAATGAGCAGGAAATAAAAAGAGGTCTTGGGTTTAAGTGGTATTTAATGCAATCATCCTTCTATTGTAGTTTTGTAAACGTTGCCTTTTTTTTTATATTCCTTTTCCTTTCATTTCAGAGCGTTTTCATTTATATGAGACCTGCACTGAATGAGGAAAATGGTTCAAATTGTTAGAAATGTTTTATAAGTTAAATTAGTGTTACATGGCAAACAATAAAAGTTAAGTGTATGCCTTTGTACAGATTTAAACATGACCAGCCTCAGGGGCTTATAGCTCTTTCAAACCTCATTTCAGAATTTTAGAAATGCCATGCGATTAAGAAGAAAGCTCTGGATTTTGCAGTCCAGAGCATTCTACAGCTCTGGATGTGAGTCACACTCCTGCCACCTACTCTTAACATCATGAACTGGGATTAATCTTTTTCCAAATACAGTTCACTATCCTACACAAAAAGCAAAATACCTATGAAGTTGCACTACAGATAATATAACAGAATATACCTAAAAGCTTATGCTCACCACGTATTCAATGCTTATGGCTGCCTCCTTACTGAGTTTGAACCCGGAAACGTCATCAACTTAGGACACAGGTTTAACATATGACTTTCTTTTTGTTCAATCCAGTATGTTCCTTAATAAATGGTAAGTAAAACCATTTAGTAACACATTTGAGGAAACATGGTCATCATGTCTTTTCGGAAAGAGACTTTGTAGGTAGAAGAGAACATTGGGGAAAGTAGTATGCTAAAGAAATGTCTGGCTATATGCGTGATTGAAATTGTGGGACAGGAATACAGTTAATGGGATATTAAAATTATACTAAGATGAACTGAAGGTTAAGGAAGAAAAACTAGAGAAAAAGGATAATAAATTTTGTCTCCTTCATAACCATCTGGAGACAAGGACATTGAAAAGTAATCAAATTTCTTCATTTGACCACTAGACCTGAGTATAGAATAAACTGAGATTATTTTTTCCAAATATACAAAGTGAAAAATACTTGCTGAACATTTGGTAGGCTCCCAATGAAATTATCATTTACATCATTTTGAACCAAGGAAAGAATCGTACACTTTCATTTTTTAAGAACTCACAATGACATTTCTGTAGAAGACACTATTGTTTAGTCAGTTTCAAAAAAACAGGACCACAAGAGCCAATTTAGTTGTCCGGAGTGAGGAAGGAAGTGGATTTTGAAGGGAAAATGGAAATCTAAATTACATTGCACTTTATGTATGAATCTTCACAATAGCAGTAAAAACTGGATTTCAGGAAATGAAAATTTCGAGTACTTTTACTAACGACTTTGTAACTTTAAGTAATCATCAAACTCATTTAAAACACAGGTTCTTTCAATCCAATTTTTTCACTTATAACAATATATCTTTAAACCAATATTAAGTATAATAGTCGTCTTTTTGAGCTCCTACAGTGGGGAATACAATTGTCTTACAGTTGAGATATTATCTCATGTTGTCATAAGATAATATTATTTCAAAATATACAGGCTTTTAGAGACTGTTTATTACAGTGCCTTTATTTGATAGACAAGGAGACAGACTCAGACATTAGTTCACAGGATGAAGGACATACAATTTTTATGTTGCCAAACCAGTAGTAATCTACAGGTCTTCTGAATCTCAGACTCATTCTTCCCAGAAACATCTAAGGTTTTGTAAATGATTGTAAATCAGTTACAATTTTATTGAGACTCCAGATGAGATGGTCAGTAATCAAATCATGAGCAAAAGAAATTAGGATTTAATTACTCATTTTACTAAAATACAAGCTAGCACAGATGCATACGTATAGTGGCTGCAAATAATATCACTTTGCTGACTACAGCAGAACATTTGACCTTATTGAACTGTTTTCTATTTACGTAAGACAAAATAGGAATCTCTTCCTGTTTTTAATAAAAATTAAAGGAGGAATATGTATCAATATTTTATTTCTTTTTCATGAATTGATTGATTTAAAGTACTAGAATTGAATCTCGGACCTTCTCACTGAGCTAAATGTTCAGGCTTTTTTCAGCATTTTAAAAGATAAATTTTATTATTAGTATATGTTTGTGACAAATGATAATTACATTTATCTTAGGGAATTTTCATACACACACACACACACACACACACACACACACACATATATCTTACATTATGATCAGTACTTCTTCCGTTTCATAGATCTCCATACCATTTCTACAAAGTCTACTTCTCAGTTATCTAGTATCTCTTGTTTTTCCCTTTCTGACTTTTATTTTGATACATTCTGTAAGGTTTCCAGAGCAGCTTGAACTTGTGGTCCTTCTGCCTCTGCTTTCCAGAGAGCTGAAACCCCGGGCATGTGCCATCATGCCCAGAGTGAACATGTATTGCGTTTTATGAATTGTAAGCAAATGTAAAAGACAACTAACTAGGTCTTCATCTACAGTGGTGCTAGAGTGAAGGGTGGAAAAAATGTATTGTGCATTTTTAACTAAGGAATCAATATAACCCTCTTCCAGTTCATTTCCCTTCACTAGCCAGAGAAATAAGCTGCCTGTTTTATTAGTCAAAGTAATTAACATTAATTTCTTGAATTAAAAAATCTATTTAGAAATTTGTGCTTCACCACAGAAATTTTCTTTTTCTTCTTATGAAATGGAGTCCTGGTTGGTCCGACAGATCAGATTCAACAGCTGAGACACAGCATTGTGTCACGTGATCTTTGTCCGACACCTGGATGAGGTACACCGGCTTCTAACTATCTTGGCCCAAAAGTGATCCAGAGAATTCTGTGTACAATCCACTCACGTGACCCTACTTAACTACAATGGACGCTGGAAATGGAAGGCAGTATCTGGAGAATTTCAGAAGCATTATATGACTTTGGAATATTCATAGGCCATTTCAGGACATCAGTCTGGTCATACACTCTTACTGTAATGAAACTCTTGAGGTAGAGCTTTGTACCCAAATTCCTAACAAGGTCACAGATAAATGGAGAGAACAACAGAGCAAACATTTTGGGGAAAAGATGGAAAACAGAGATCTCTAACATTGTATTCTGTCTTGTCATTTACCAGTAAGGAATATCATGCTTAATTTTATAATTGTTTGTATGTGTTTTGTAACTAACTGCAGGTCTAAAAGCCCTTAAGATCTTTATACACTATAAATGAGAAAGCACTCATACTCTGTGAATATCTACCTCCTGATCTTTACTCAACCCACACTTTTCTGGACTCCTTATACTCTAGTAACATTTGTTTAATTTCAATTCTTCAATTACATCAAGCTTATTTCTGTTCCAATATTTTCTGGTTATTCTACCTTGAATGTCTTAGTGTTCAGATTTTATTTGGTTCTTTCTCATTCCTTTCACCTGCACCCAAATATTGGCCCTCTAACTTCCTTTTTAAAGTTGATGTTGGAACTTGTGTCTTATTATTCCATTTAATAGTCAGCACAGTTTGTTAAATTAATACATAGCCTAATTTAATATGTGATCTTGTATTGTTCTTAAAAGTACCTAAATCACTGTTGGCTTTACTAGGATAGGGACTGTATGTTATGAATCTCCTACTCTTCCCATAATACCTAGCTGAGATATGATGAAACAGCAGCAAGTAGTGTTGGACTAAATTTATCAGTTAGAATATTTAATTGTTTGGAAATAATAGAAATAAGATTTTTGTTTTATCTCTTGAAATCTGTTGCTCATTATTGTAAATATTGTCAAATTATTTTACATTTCAAAATCTCTAACAGAATAAAAATATTCTCATCATGAAAATAATAAGCATTTGAGGTGGTGGATCTTTTAATTAACTTGATTTAATTATTCCACACTGCATTTGTGAATCATAATATCACATTGTACCACTTGAGTATGTACATTGATAACTTGTCAATTTATAAAACCTAATAAAAATAAATTAATTTTGAAAATCTAGATGGATTTTGCTCTCAAATTACAAAAATAAAGAAGCTAAAATTCTAGTTATCATATTTTAATCAAAATATAGTAATTACATGTGACTTGTTAAACATTAAGATAATATGTGGAGGACATAAATCAATGCAATTTATTTTTCCTTTAAGTAATTTTCCTTAATGATTCATTTTACTGCTTCAGACAAAAGATCTTTAACTCTATTATTCTTTTTTGTCTGATTGTAAAAAAAAAAAAAAAAAAAAAAAACTAATGGAGCTTTCAGCATTCAGAAAGCCCAAGCTACTGATTCTTACACTTTCCAAGCTGCCTTTAAGTTATTTCCCCACTAAATGATAACAAGCCTCAACCCAGTTTTGGTCCCTATTTCTAAGCAGATGTAGACTGACACAAATGGCAAAAGGAGAAGTCTTAGAGAAGCCACAGGTGGGCTGGGATGTTAGAATGTTCCTTTTATCTCTTTCTCCAGCACTAGATTTATTTATTTATTTTATCAGAACTCAAGAAGATAATTAAGATATATACAGATTGAAAACTACACTAGTACACCAAAGAACTTATAAAATGTGTAAAATAATTCTATTAAGTCAAGTTATGCATTTAGATACATTCTCATTGAAATGTGATTGTACATATACCAATTTCCTATAGTCAATATAATTATTTTTTACTGAAAATGTCTTAATATAAGTCAGAGAGAGAGAAAGAGAGAGAGAGAAAGAGAGGGGAGAGAGAAAAAAAGAGAGAGAAAAAAGAGAGAGAGCTTTATTCATTTTCCTGGTGATAAAATCCCTATATTGAGCTTAAAGAGGGTTATGGAGAGAGTAAGAATCAAGATATAGCATGTACAGGTACAAATTTCCAGTGAGGAATATGATCATAATGTATTCCTAAAATGTACCAATAAACTCAATTTATTTTTTTTAAAATTAAGAATTTAAAAAGGAGGGTGTGATCAGTTATCAACAAAAGAGGATGATACAGTGGGAAAATTCCCCTAGAGGAGAAAATGTCTCAATACATGAGAATATTTTTGCCCAGTGTCTTCCAGAGTGGAACTGAAGCCAGAAAGGACACAGAGAAACTCACAGCTAAATACCAAAAGCTCAGTGTGAGAACAGAAGCCTTCTTTGATTGATAGGATGGCTCTCATTTCCTGGAGTGGAAGAATAGGATACAGGTGAAGAGATAAAGCAGAGTTGTTATGTCAAGGCAAATGTCTTAATTCATTTTGGCTTGTGATAACAGAATACTCAAGTCTTGTTATTTCAAAAAATACCAGAAATAAATTTACTTGTTTGTTCACTTCACTTCTGGAGAGTGGTCTGGTGCTTGCAGAGAGACCAGTTTAGGCTTCTGCGATGGCTCCTTGAACACAGCACTCTCCAGAGTGGGCCAACAGGGCATCCTTCAAGTAGAAATGGGGAAGGGGAGAGATAATGGGACACAGAAAAGAGACCTAAACTTGCCTTTTTCTAATCAGTCCATTGTCATGATGACCACATTAACATATTTGTGCAGCTGTAATCCTCACACCCTGATTATATCGTAAGCATGTTGCCTCTTATTAATTTCACAGTAGCAACTGGATTCTAACAGTTTTGGGAGGGGCACAGCCTGAGACTGGAGCAGTAGGTATGAAAGCCCCTGTGCCTGCGTCCTCAGGTTTACTGCTCCACATTCCCTGTGAGACCCAGACATTGGAGAGCCGCTGGTGATATCTGCCAGAGTGTGATGGGGCATGACAGAGCCTTCTCTCTGTTTCCCAGTGCAATGAGTTTTATTTCTGGTAGCCAGACTAAGGCCTGGAAGAAGCTGAAATATTGTACAAATTATAAAGAGGAAAAAATAGATTAAAAAGGAAGAAACACAAGCTGTGAGAATGAGTTGGTCTGTTCCAACAGGAGCCACGATGGCAACTTTGGGATATGATTTTGATCGGGAGCCTGGAATGTAAGATTAAACAAGAAAGGATTTACTGACCTAGGGGACAGTTTTGGGGGGATGTAAGACTTAACAGCCTGACAGGAATCTTAGAGATATGGGTGCCATGTCTCTAGCGTGAATGCTTGGCTCACCCTAGGTGAGAAAAGTGGGGTGGCCTGAGTATTTTTGGCAAACTAAAGAGGAAGAAATAAGGGCCAGGGAGTTAGCTCAGTGGTTCCGGCGCCTGTCTCGCAAGCGCAAGGACGTGGGTTCGATTCCCCGGTAACCACATAACAATACTGGGTTTGGAGACCCCACACCCAGCAGCAACCAGTACCACATACCACAGTGCCGGGCGTGGTGGTTCATGCCTGTAATCCCCCCACTCGGGAGGCAGAGGCAGGAGGATTGTGATGTGAGTTTGAGGCATTGTGATGTGAGTTGAGCTCAGGGCCAGCCTGAACCACAAAGCGAGACCCTGTCTCCAAAAACCTAAAAAAAAAAAAAAAAAAAGAGGAAGAAATAAAAAGACTGAGGGAAGGAGATGTGCTAGTTTAGGTTTAAACTCATCTGAGGAGGTCATAAAACTCACAAGAGCACTATCTTTTGTGAAAATAAACACACTGCTCTCTTAAGCTATCAGGAGCTCACTGTTGAGGCCTCTGTCATCACTAAGTTGTTCTTTGGTGACTTTCTTTTCAGGACAGTAGGATGGGAGTTGATGAAATTGGCTTGTGGGACTTTGGATCTGATCTTAATCTAAAATAGAGATCAATTAACAAAAGTTTGGGGTGCACATTATCATAGAAAGTAGAAGAATCAGAGACAAGCAGTATACTAAGGAGGTTGACCTACCACGTGTTATGGGAACAGTTAGGGAAATATGACATTCCTGGTTGCACACCATTGGATGGTTACTGAGAGTACTTTATTTACTGAGAGCACTTTTAGCATTTGAAATCAGGTGACAAAAGTGGAAAAGCAGGAAGCTGAGGGCACTCACACCCATAAAAACTTGTGAACTCATTTCAGATCCCAAACCAATCCTCAGTTCTGACCATTCTATGTCATTTATTCTAAACATATGAATCCTATGAAAAGCATTTTAGTCGCATGTTCTACTTACCTTCCACCTCCAAATATTCACACTCTGGCCATCAAGATTCAATATGTGATATGAAATATGGTGGGATATAAGCAGTATTGAGTTTAAGTAGCTACTTTGTGATTGTGTATCTGCAGACCACTCACCAGAAAGCCTGTTTTAAGCTGGATTTAACTACATTACTAAAACAGATGGACACAGCAACAGTTCACCATGAGATTGAAATGGTACCAACCTGTTCTTCCAGAGTCGGACCAGGGGGTTCAGGTGAGCTACACAACCAGGAAGCACATGAGCTAAATGAAGTGTGTTTGGATGAAGGATCTTCCTTAAGAAAATGTATGCAACTATTCTGCGCAGGACTAGGCAGTAAATGTTGCAGAATCAAGGCATTTTATGGATAATACAGTGGGGTATGGGGTTATCATAAGCTACTAGTAACTGGGTGGTATAAACTCTTAGAAGGCTAACTTGGTCCTGAGATTAAATAGACACACTTCAACAACTTTCAGGAATAAACTCATGGTGAACCTCCTTCTGTCTGACCTCTATCACCAGCTTGCTTTTGTTCCTGAGGCAGGCCTAATCCTTAGTTTCCCAAATCCAGGTAGCTCATAAAATGAAAAGGGAAGATCACCAGAGCATCCTCTATCTATTTTTCATAGAGGTGATTTAATGTAAAGTGATTTATGAGGAAAAGTAGCAGCTAGTTAACTTTGTTTCTTTCATTATTATCTTGTAGGTGGATGAGTGCATCTCTCTGTTCCCTTCTCTATTTAAAATTTTATTTTTAATAAGGTGGAGAGTTAAATTATTCAGAAATCATATTGAATGTCTATATTTATGAAGTTTTAAACTCCAGAACATCAGGCTCTAACAATCTCCTACAGGAAGGCATGCACTCTGTTGGCAGAAGAGGCAGAAAAGAAACTCCCTGTTCTTCAGCATAGAACTTACCAGTGTCTTGTCAAATAAATCCCCAGCCAAAGTAGGGAAGCTATTTTCCCCATCACCAAGGGCATTATTTTGAACTTAGCCATATATTCTCTTTAAAGTACGTTTTGTGTTTTTCATTTGTTGATTTTGTTTTGATTTTTAGAGTTATACTACAAGTTTGTTGAAGGCAAAAAACAATATGTTTATTCCTATTACAAATGAAAAGCTCATTAAATTTTTTGCATACAACAAATAGCATTTTTTAAATCATTGGTTATGTAGGTTTTTTTTTTTAGTAAAAATGTTATGGGTATATTTTACATATACAATATGATCACAGTCAACACTAAAAATTTGTACCTGTACATGACATATCTTGGGTCTCATTTTTTCCTTTTATCCTGCCCACCATGACCCAATCCCTTATACACATAAGCTTTTTTCCCTTTTTTTACCTTTGCTATCAAGTTTTTCCTTTCTTTCTTTTTTCTCCTACTCCTTTTCTCTTTTCTTCTTATTTCACAATATATATCGTATATTCTAGAACTCATTTACAACTTTAATTTCATATAGTAGAGAAATGATATAATATTTACACATCTGTGTCTTATTTATTGCACTTATTATATCATCAGGTATATCCTTTTAAGTATAAATGACTCAAATTCATCATTCTTTATGGCTGAGTAATAGTCCATTCTATTTTTTTACAATCACATCTTATTTATCCATTCTCCAGTTGATAGGCATTTGAGCTCTTTTCAATGCTGTAAACATAGGTGCACAAAAATCATTGTGGTATGATTCTTTCATGTATGTGCCTAGCAGGAAAATAACATGGTCAAATGGGACCTCTAAACCTAGGTTTTGAGTAATGTCCACACTGATCTCCTCAGCAGTTCCACCAGCCCATGTTCCTGCCAACAATGGAGAAGGGTTTCTTTTTCCTCACAGTCCTGCCACAATTGTTGCTGGTTGATTTCTTGAAAGCAGCAATTCTTTTTTTTTAAATTTTGAATCTTTATTGGTACATTATATATACACATCATGATCACATTCAACATTGAGAATTTGTACCAGTATATGACACAACTTGATTCTCATTTTTCCCATTCCCTTACCCAAATTACAACACCCCAACCCCTATATACATAAACTTTGTTTTTATTTTTTATTATCATCACATTATTTTTCCCATTACTTACACATACACCCATTTCCTTTTGAAAATTTTCTATTTCACAATATCTACTATATATACTAGAGTTCATTTATGTCTTCGTTTTATTAAACCAGAGAAAAGATATAATGTTTAAATATCTGTGACCTCTTTATTTCACTTATGAGTATGTCCTTAAGGTACATCCATTGAAGTATAAATGACTCAATCTTATCATTTTTAATGGCAGAATAATATTCCATTCTATAGAAAAACCATATCTTCTTTATCCAGGCTCCAGTTGATGGGCATTTGGGTTGTTTCCAAGATTTAGTTATCATAAATTGAGCTGCTATAAGCATATGTTATGCACATATGTCACTGTGATGTGAATCTTCTAAATTTTTTGTGTATATCCCTAGTAGGGGAATAGCAAGGTCAAATGGGTCCTCTAATGAGATAAAATCTGTGTTGTTTTCACCTGCTTCTCTCAAAGACCAGTGATGCTAAATCGTGTTTCAATTGTTTCTTTGCTGCCCTTACTTCTTCGTCTAAAAAATGTCTGTGCATTTCTCCATTGGTGGTTTCTCTTGCTGTGCAGAATCTTTTAATAAAATCAGATCTCAATTGCTGATTCTTTCTGCTAGTTCCTGTGCTACCGAGGTTTTGTTCATAAAGTCTTTCCCTACACCAATGTCTCCAAGAGTTCTATTTCACCTATTTTCCAGCAGATTTAGTGTTTCTGTTCTAATATTTAGGCCTCTAATCCATTTTGATTTTAGTTTGGCGCTTGAAGAAAGAGATAGATCTAGTTTTAATCACTGACAAGGTGAAAGTTTTAAAAAGAGGCTATCTTCCCTCCACTGAGGGTATTTGCCTCCTTTGTCAAAGGTGGTATGACTAAGTATATCTCAGATTATTTCTGGATCTTCTAGTCTGTCCACTGATCCTTGGGTGCACTTCTTTGCCAGTACTATGGAACATATGCATATAGATACTGACACACTTTGAGGGATGTGCTCAAACTAAAAACAAAATCTGACTTTATTTTTCATATGTATCCTACACACATAGCCTGAAGCAGTGTTATGCAATGTTCTAGTAGTGTGTGGGAAATAAAGTTTTATGGCTCAGAATTTTCTACTTATGATATCATATTGGTGTTAAAAAGTTTTGGCTCTCAGAGAATTCTGATTTCTGATTTTTGGATGAGGAGTGGTTAATCTGTATCCATTGTTTCATGTGTTATTCTCACTAGCAATACATCCATTCTTGATCTGGAGCATAGTTTTTGATCAATTTCTCACTAATTTTTTTCATAGACAAAATATAGCAAACAAATGTTTCCATTGAAAATAATATAATATTACCTGAAGTGGTAGAATTCAAGTTGAATCATGACAGTTGTTACTTTATATATGACTCTCAGTAATAACATTTTAATTCCTCCTTTTTCTCTATTACCTTCAAGTTCACCCCCTACACCTTGTAATTGCCATCTCTTAGAGATTGCTCTTAGGGAGCTCAAAAGCTTAGAAAGTCAAAATGTGGATACATGAAGAAGTCATTGTTCTCTTGCTCTTGTCATTTTAGAAGACTGATCCAAAAGATGCACACATTTGACTTTTGCTTAAGTGATTTAAAATACATTGCTTTTTGGTTCTTCTAGATCTAAATGCAAAGAATCAATATTTAAGAAAAAATGATTATAGAGAATAAAAGTGTTTAACCTAATTGGCCATAAAATATTCTATATGTGAGTGTTAAAGCAAGCCAATTAGGAGGGAAAACTGAGGAAAAAAATAACAGAAAATGTTTTCTTAGGAGTTGAAGGGTGCTATACGCTGTGCTTATGAGAATTCACTGGTTACAGGATAAGAATCAATGTTTGTCATGTTGAAAAATTATTTATTCAATATTGCATAGAAGTGTTGTCATTTAACGAATGCTTGTGTGTGTGTGTGTGTGCGTGCGTGTGTGTTTGTGTCCCTATTCTCAGAAAAAATAATTTTGATGAAGATGGATTCTGGGACCTTTGCAGTAGAATGTGGGTGTCATCAAGCTGAGATGGGAGGGATTATGGATGTGTGGCTCAGCACTGAGATAAAAATATTTCTCTTTTTATTCTTTCTTCTTTGATAAAACTTGTTTCATATCTTAATTATTATTCTTGAGAATAAATTTTTATGAGTCAGCTTAGCTGGCCCATGGTCCTCAAATATCTGATAAAACATAATTACAGTTGTTTTATGTTTGATATTTTGACATTAAATCAGTGGGTTTTGAGGAAAGTACATTGTTGTCTCAAATCAGAGAGAATTTCACCAAATCAGGTGAAGACTTTAGTGGAAAAAACACTTATGGGAAGAAACAGGGTCTCCCAAGAACAAAGACTTGATCTCTCTCAAATAAGAAGGAATTCTGCAAAACTCTCTCCAGATCTGTTGCTCGCCAACCTACCCCATGAAATTTTGAATTTATCAAGCCTCCAGAACTCTGTGAGGCAGTTCTTCAAACTGAATAATCTCCTGTCTTTCTGTTTTTCAGAGTAATCCTAGCTAATGCAAATTTTGATGCCCTATGTGGTTGTATCAGCAACAGAATTTCTTAGAGAGTACAAGAATTAATATTTTCAATTATGAAAAAGTTCTAAACTCTGCTTCTCTATTTCTTCATCTAGAAAAAAGCCTTAATTTTATCATTTCTTCCTCACTTTTTTCCTCTCTTGCTTTCTCATGCCTTTCTAAACACTGTGCCAGGTTGCTTCATTTTGAATACTGTAATTCAGAAATGGAGAATTGGAGCTCCAGGGGCGCAATCGGCTAGAGCGCAGTACTTACATAACAGAAATGGAGAAGAAGCAGATCCAAGAAATGGAGGTAGCACTGATGCTTGAAATTCACAGCACATAGGAATTGAGATGAATGAAACTTCTAAAATCTGATTGGAATAAGATTTCAAAAATTTTACTTTGATAGTTAAGCTTACAATCTTCAATATAGTTATAATAACACATTTTTCAAGGTTTCACTAGTTTTACACATTTTTTCCATGTATCATCTCTTGATTTTAAGCACCTAGCTTTTTAAAAACACACATTTTCCTATAGTTATTAAGATTTTATGAAACTCTGTTGTTAACTTACATTTTGAGAATGTCAGTGGCACAGTGTGGAGTTGTTGTCTGCAGTTATAATGGGTAACCACCAAGGATCAAACCATAAAAACAGAACAGAAATGACATTTCTCAACATTAACACAAATAAAATTCACCTTTCTCAGAATTTTCAAGGCCCTGTAAACTAAAGAATGCTGTTCTCCCAGGGACGGCAATAAAGCATAAATTCACTGAATGATAGTTCTGAATCTCTCAAAGGACAGAACATTTGATCATAATTCCTAATACTCAGGCAAGAGTACTGTGTGTACTGATCCTGAGAAATGTTTATTACCATGAATAGTAACTACAATATACCTCACAACTTCCATTTACATATGGAAAGCTGATTAGTCAACTTGTATTTTTAAAAACTGATGTACAGAATAACCCAAATGAAATGTTACTTTAAAAAAACAATATCATGACAGTGGATATGTCAACCTAAAGAGCAGGAAAGGGTCTTATGTAGAAATGAGCTCATTTGGGAATGAACATAAGGCTACAACCTGGGATATGTATGTCATGATGGGTTTTAGGTCAAAGGAGGAAAAATATGTTAAAGATAAAATGAGGAATGTTACATAAGTTGTTTTGAAATGATTGTCCTTGTCTACAGCCATACCACCCTGAACATGCCTAATCTCATTAGAGCTTGATGTAACTGGTTCCATTTTAATCACTACAACCTCTCTAATTGTTCCAACTTATCTCCAATTCAGGTTGTATTTCAACTATATTGTATTTTTACTTGAGCATTTTCACAGTTGAAGTTTGATTCTATCCTTCATGTTTGTACCCCTGTGGTGGGTTTACTCGTATAACCTAGTGAGTCTCCTCTTTTTCTAGCTTTGTTGTGTAACTTTGACAGTGGCTTCCTTCTGTGACTCGACTACTGACCCATTGCTTTTGCTCACTCGACAGTCCCAAAACTCTGTTTTTCTGAACTAAGCCACATTTCTTCACTAGAAAGACAAATGGCATTTGGGTTAAAGCATTCAGGAAATCTTTTTAATTTTGTATTCATCATTTATTGAATAGAGACAAATGGCATGTGGGTTAAAGCATTCAGAAAAGCTTTTCAATATTTTATTCATCATCTATGGGATAGTATCCTTCCGTATACATTTAAGTGCCTGATAATTTTCCTGTTTTACATTGGATATTAAATTAGAAAATGTTACATAAAATTCACGTTCTCTTTTTGTTGGACAACAGGGAGTGAAAAAACATATGGAAGCTTAATTTTATTCTTTTTTTAACTTTTATTTTTATTATTTTCTATCTTCTATTTATTTTTAATTCAAATCTTTATTGGTACATTATATATACACATTATAGTCACTTTCAGCATTGAGAATCTGCGTCCATTGAATTTTGGTTCCTTCTGCCATCTAGAGAATTAAGAGCATTTATTTCAAATAGCTCTCTTGCATAAGATCCATCACGATTTTATTTGGCTCACTCAAATGATACAGCGTGTTTCTTAATCTCTAGATCCTCAATTAAATCACTCCATAGTTCCTTTTATCAGATAAACTAAAAATATTAAAAGGATCCGAAAATACATAGTAGATTTCCATTCTGTTTATCACACACACTAAATTTAATTGATTTTCTGGATGCATTGTTTTCCAGACAAGATCTGATAAATTGTGGGTGGACCATCAACTAGCTGAAGGTAGGTTCTCATTGTCTAATTGGGGATGAAAACATGAGGCTCAAACAGTGTGAGAAGCTGCAAAATCTTTCGATGGATAATTGCTAAATGAAAGCACTCCAGACAGCCTCTCAGAAATGAAATGAATCAGTAAACTGTGATATTGTTCGCATGTGCTTTAACTTTTAAGCTAATTCCACACAAAATCCCATCTAGCCATTTTAGTGAAAGCATGATTTTGCTTCAGGACACAGACAGGCTGCTCATTCTGCTAAGGACATTACTTTCTCAGATACTCACATGCTAATGCCTCAACTTCCTCAAATGTTTGTTTAAATGTTATATTACTCAATGAGCCATGCTTTGATCATGTTATATATTGTAGATTTTCTCTTTTTGTGTGTCTTGTACACATCACCCTGCTGTAGTTTGATTTAATCATAGCTCTTACCACTCGTAGTTGTATAATTTACTTACTATGGTTATAAAGATTTATCTTTCAATTTAAAGATTTTTTTATTCCCTTGTTCACTAATATATCAGTGATGAAGACAGTGACTGGCCCATAGTAGGGGATTTATAAAGATTTTGAGCAGATAGAAAAGCTATCAGTAAATCTCTAATATTTCAGCTAAATTCACTCCATTTTACTTCTTTGCATTGGATTCCCAATACTTTATTTGAATATATGCATTTGTTTTTTACAATACAATACAATAAATGCTTCCTCAGGGTATTTTAATGTTGGTTCCACCAAACTATTTGAGTTCAAAAGAAAGACTTACCATTGAAAATTAGGAGACAACTTAACTTCATCCTTTCCTATATTCCCTTTATTTCATTCTCTGGCCTAATTGCTGTGGCTAATATTTCCAGAAGTATATTGAACAGAAGTGGTGAGAGAGGACATCCTTGTCTTGTTCCTGATCTTCGTGTGAAAGGTTTCAGTTTTTGACCATTTAGTATGATCCTGGTTGATGATTTCTCATAAATAGCTTTTATTAGTTTGAGATAGAGACCATCTATTCCGATCTTCTGTAGGGTTTTGAACATAAATGGGTGTTGTATTTTGTCAAATGCTTTCTCTGCATCAATTGAGATGACCATATGATTTTTGTCCTTGACCCTATCAGTATAGTGTATAACATTTATTGGTTTACATATGTTGACCCTTCCTTGAGTACCTGGGATGAATCCAACTTAGTCAGGGTATATAATCTTTTTGATAATTCTCTGTGTTCTGTTTGCCACTATCTTATTGAGGATTTTTGCATCAATGTTCATTTGGGATATTGGCCTGCAGTTCTCTTTTTTGGTTAGGTCTTTCTCTGCTTTTGGAATCAGGGTAATAGCTCTTCCAGGAATGAGTTTTGGGAGTACTGCTTCCCTTTCAACTTCACTGAAGAGTTTAAGAAGTAGAGGCACTAACTCTTCTTTAAAAGTTTTATAGAATTCAGCTGTAAAACCATCAGGTCCAGGGCTTTTCTTCATCAGGTCCAGGGCTTTTCTTCATTGGCAGTTTTTAAATTACATTTTCAATTTAACAGGTTGATATAAGGGTACTTAACATTTTAATATTTTCTTATTCAACTTTAGCAGTTCATATGTGTTGAGAAATCTATCCATTTGTTCTACATTTTCTATTTTATTAAGGTATAAAGAAGGTAAGTTGTCATTACTTGCTGATGACACGATACTCTATCTAGAGGATCCTAAAAACTAAATTAAAAAACTGATGGACCTAATCGCCAAATTTAGTCGCATAGCTGGATACAAGGTCAATGGTCAAAAATCAATAGCCTTTGTATACACAAACAGTAGGCCCACGGAGATAGAAATTGGAGAGTCACTCCCTTTCACAATAGCACCCCCCAAAAATAAATACCTATGAATCAATCTAACAAAGGAGGTGAAAGACCTCTACTCTAAAAACTACAGCACTCTGAAAAAGGAGATAGAAGATGATATCAAAAAATGGAAACATATATCAAAAAATGGAAAGACATACCTTGCCCCTGGGTCGGAAGAACCAATATCATCAAAATGGCTGTACTACTCAAACTACTATACAGATTCAACGCAATCCCGATTGAAATCCCAATGGTATATTTCACAGATCTAGTGAGGAAAATCCAAACTTTCATCTGGAACCATAACAGACCTAGAATAGCAAAAGCAATTCTAAGCAATAGGGACATAGTTGGGGGCATTACAACCCTGAACCTGAAACTATAATATAAAGTCACTGTGATAAAAACTGCATGGTACTGGCAAAGTTAACAGACCTGAGTATCAATGGAGTAGACTAGAAGATCCAGAAATTACTTCAGATACACTGAACCACCTCATATTTGACAAAGGAGCCGAAAATCCTCAATGGAAGAAAGATGGCCTCTTTAGCAAATGGTGCTGGAAAAACTGGGCTTTAATTTGCCAAGGACTAAAACTAGATCTAGTTCTTTCACTGTGTACCAAACTAAAATCAAAGTGGATAAGAAACCTAAATATTAAAACAGCCACTCTAAACCTGCTGCAAAACAGGTTAGATAAAACTCTTGAAAACAATGGTTTAGGGAAAGATTTCTTGAACAAAACTTCTATAGCACAAGAATTAGCGAAGAAATCAACAAATGGGACCTCATTCTTTTAAAAAGCTTCTGCACATCAAAGAAAACCACCAACAGAGCAAAAAGGCAACCAATAATGTGGGAAAAAAATCTTTACCAACAGTTTCTCAGACAAAGGGTTATTATCTAGAATACATAAAGAGATTTAAAAAAGCAATCCATTTTATTAAAGTATAAATTTTCAAAGTAGGTGTTTATTATCCTCTGGACTTCCTCTGGGTCGGTAGTAATTTCTCCGTTCTCATTCCTAATAGCATAGATACGAGCCTTTTCCTTCCTTTCTTTAATGAGGTTGGCTAAGGGTCTATCAATTTTGTTTATCCTCTCAAAGAACCAACTTTTGAATTCATTGATTTTTTGAACTGTTCTCTTGGTTTCTATTGCATTAATTTCTGCCCTGATCCTTATAATTTCTTGCCTAGTGCGAGCTTTGGGTTTGTTTTGCTCCTCACTTTCGGGTTGCTTGAGGTGCAGCATTAAGTTGTTTATTTGAGCTTGCTCCATTTTCTGGATGTAGGCCTTCAGTGCTATGAATTTTCCTCGTGGAACTGCTTTCATTGTGTCCCATAAATTTCTATATGTTGTACTGGGGTTATCATTTAGTTGGAAGAACTGCTCAATTTCTTCTCTAATTTCTTCTATGACCCATTGTTTGGTCAGCAGAATGTTGTTCAGTTTCCATGTGTTTGTGAAGATCCTGGGCTTTCCTTTGCTATTCAGCTCCAATTTCAGGGCACTATGGTCCGACAGTATACAAGGGATAACTTCAATCCCTTTATATTTGCTTAAACCTGTTCTATGAACGAGCACATGGTCTATTTTGAAGAATGATCCATGAGCAGCTGAGAAGA
>PVIR01020925.1:0-30030 GCA_004026965.1 Petromus typicus | reverse complement strand
CAGGGAGAGTAGAGCCTTGGCTTACGAAGTGAGTTTATTCCCCAGGGCTGATTTTAAGTCAGGTTGGTCAACTGAAGGTTCAGGCTCCACTGCACAGCCTTCAAAGTCTCTTCTCTGTACACAGGCGGATTTCAGTGTCCTTAGACATTACCCAGGATTTCTCAATTAAATCCACAGAAGAAATCATGCTATCATGTTCCTTCCAGGACTCTTTAAGGATTGGCTCTGTCTGAGACCATCTGGAGGCACAAGTGGTTGGCATTTGGGTCGTAACTCAAGACTTAACTCAAAAGTTAAAACTAAAATTGTAGTTATAACCCAAGTTGTTCACATGTTAGGCCTGTCATACCTTGAGGATCTGCTGTACCAGGCTACTGTCTGGGATGTGGGAAATGTGTGTGATTAACAAAAATGTGATGAGTGCTTAAGTTTAAAAAATTTATTACAGTAAAATGCATTTGCTATGAAGCTCCTCTCAAAATACTTGTCTAATTTTGAAGACACTTATCCAATTGTTGTGGCCACTTTCTGAAGCAGTTCTGGAAGTCCTCCCCCGTGAGGGCCTTAGTTGTACCTTCCTTGACCTCCAGGATGAATCCAGAGCTTTTACCTTTCATGGCCCTTTTGATTTTGGAGATGAACCAGGAATTAAATGGTGCCACATCTGATAAGGTGGATGAAGAAACAGTGTTGTGTTTTTGCAAGCCTGCCTTTTGTTAGAAGGGGGCATTCAGCAGCAGCATTCACTGTATTTTTGATCACAACTTGGAAAGATACCCACAAAAGAAGACTTCAAGAACTGCTTCAGAAAGTGACAGGAAGGATGGGCTAAATGTGTTTGACACCAGGGGAAATATTTTGAGGGGGATTCATGGCAATGTGTCTTTTACATTGTACTAGATGTGGTTTGTTTTTTCTTCTTTTTTTAGTTTTCTGAGACAAGGTCTTGCTTTGTAGTTCAGACTGGTCCTGAATTCAGCCTAGTACTTAGCAATCCTCCTGTCTCTGCCTCCCAAGTGCTGGGATTACAAGTGTGAGCCACTGCATCTGGCACTATGGTATGTGGTACTGACTGTTGTTGGGGGTGAGTCATCATGCCCAGCATTGTTGTTTGTGGTTACCAGGGATCGAACCCGGGACTTTGAGCTTGCAAGGCAGGTGCCAGAACCATTGAGTTAAATCCCTGGACCTGTACTAGATGTTTTTAATTTAACCACACACTGTATTTTTGATCTCTCCTTATATGCTGCTAACTTTTCCACTTCTGCCTAACGTTGCTCCTGACATTCCCGGATGTCATATACTGTGAGACTCTGGACCCCTGCTTACCCTCCTGTGCTTGCAAGAAGAGCTTGTCAGAAGGGATCTTTCTATAGCAACGAGTGTTGTCTCCAGGAGCTGGGTTTCACATTCACACCATGTGATAAATGGTGTGAATCCTCCCTCACCAGACTGGGATGAGGAAGCCAGGAGACAGGATGGTTCTCAGGTGCCAAGCACTTGAGTGTGGCCTCCACTTGTAGACTAGTGCCTGGGGAACTGTATGAAGCCAGAGGACGTGAGAGGGTGAGAGATGAAATTGCCACTCTTTCCCTATGACCGAGGCCTTCGACCAATCTGCCAGCCCTGCCTCTCTCTTGGCTCCTGAGTACTTGTGGTTGAGGACCTCTGCACAGCTCTAGAGCTCGGACCTGCCAAGAGTTTTTTGTTTGCTGAGGACCCTTGGTGAGTCTTCCATTGAGTGGGTTGGCCTTCCCCTCCTCCAAGGTTCCTTCCCCCGGCCCTTCCTTCATCTCTCTGCTACATGTAATTGGTCTTAGCCCCAATGAGGGATGTGGCAATTGCTCAATTATTTCCCCTCAAATGCTGTCTGGTCCAATTCAAGGGTGCAAGGTCTTGGAAAGTCAGGGAAATAGGGGGTAGAGCCTCTTAAAGTTTTGGGGACTTGAGCATGCTACTTCCTGTCTTCCAGTCTCAGTTTTCTAATGTCTGAAATAGATATAAAAACCTTCTTCCTAGTTACCTTGCAGGGATTCCAGAAAAGGCTTCCTGAGTGTTGCAGGCTTAGCTGGACCTGGTGGTGAAGACCTGTAATCCCAGTACTCTCAGAGGCTCAAGCAGGAGGATTGCAAGTTCAAGCCTATCCTGAGTGATTTAGCAATTTAGTGAAACCCTGTCTCCAGATAAAAATAAAAAAGAGCTAAGGACGTAGCCAGTTTGATGAGCTGGATTCAATCCTCCGTACCAAAAATGAACCTGACACTGTATCATCCTTTGAGTCCTAATGTCCTCACTGATAATCCAGAAGGGTGCTTACCTGGTTTGCAGTCTTCTGATGTGATTCACTCCACACACCACAGGCGAAGCGCTCCCGGGTTCTGGGTACGTCTCTGAGCCTCCAGGGTCAACTCCCTCCTTATAACTGGAGGCTTGTCTGCTCCTTGAATCTTTGTAGTTTGGCTGTATATTGTGATGTTTCCTGAGAATATTTTTGAAGATCCCATTGGCATGTGGAAGTACAGGCTCACTTTTTGCTTCATCTTCCCTGTGTTGTCTAAAGCACTAGCACGCTGCCTTTGGCAGGGTGTTTAGAGTGATTTAAGAACTAACTGAGAGAGAGATCCTGCCATGTGGGGCCTCGGGAGAGGCGGTCAATATTTAGTGCACCCTGAACTCCCTTCTGGTGCCACTAAATATCTTAACTTTGTCATCAGATGAGCAAGAAATGCCAGTGAGGGACCGAAGGGCACCTCCAGAGAAATATGTCATTTTGCACCACGTTTTGCAAAGCCTGGAACAGCTCCGAGGATATCAAAGGTAGAGCTTCCAAAAGTGGCTTTTTGGTGGATCAAATGTCAAGGTTGTGCTTGCTACTTGATTGCTGCGTGCACCAGACTTTGGTGCAATGCAGCTTTTACAGAAAGTCTGCAATGAAATGTACTGACTATTCTCCAAAGTCAGTTTCCTTGGCTATAGCAAAGGATGGTATTGAGTCCTCATTAATACAGCCAGAAAGCTGTTAGTTGCATGAGTAAAATGAAGCTAATGTGTAGATAAAACTTTAAAGTGAGATATTCTCAGGGTACAATGGTTCATGGACATCATTATGGACCAGGTAAGATTGGTGACTGGTTGGAATCGATCATTTTAATGGGTCTTGTTGAACTGAAATCAGTATCGAATGTTGTACAGCACACAAGAGAGATTTCCCCTGCTGTTCCTGTCAGGATCACTTCCGGGCTGAACCTCAAGCCTGCTTTCAGCAGTACTAGTCCTCTTGGGCCAGGAGGGAGGGGCTGGACCTGGTCACTCTGCCTGCAGAGTTCTGGAAGCTGGGAAGCCCAAGGTCAAGGTGAGGGCTTTCTGCTGCATCACAGCATGGGCATAACATGGCGAGATAGAGCAAGAATGCTAGCTCGGGTCTTCCTAAAGCCATGAATGCCACATGGGACCCCATTGTCATGACCTCATTTGATGCTAATTATCTCCTCAAGACCCCACCTCAAAGCACTACCAACTTGTGAAATTGAAGATTATGTTTCTGACACATGAATTTTTGGGGAACAGAGTTTATCCACACACTGTCTGTAACATACAATGGTCTCATCCTTCAGTCTAGGGCCTTTAGACAAAGACTGATAGCCCTGGAGGAAGAGGCAGCTTGGCCAGTACACCAACTACTCGCACTCAGCCGCAGCATCAGCTTATTCCCAGGTCTCTCTCTAGCCTGCCAGCTTCTTCCACAAGCGCTGAACTTGCTGGTTTGTAGAACTGTATGAGTTGATCCCTCAAATCCTCAATCTCACTCTTTCCTCTCCACTCTGCGTGTATATGTGAAGGGAATAGAACCTCCTGTCGGTTTTAGTCCTTTGAAGAACAAGACTATCACACTACTTAAAATTTGAGGGCTTCAGTGTTCCAATTGGCTCTTCCATGTGAGGCCCTCAAGGGTCCAACTTCTATGCCCACCAACAAGGTGCCTCACTGACCACTGTAGACCACAGTGAGATGCCAGTAGCACTGGGGGCAGTGGCTTCCTTTTTGTCCTCTGGAGTGGGGAAGAAGGATTGCTCTCAAGCCTGCTGTGAACACTAACAATTCTCCTAACTAAAGGTACAGGGTCCTCACAGGTCCTGTGCCCTCTCTTGGAACTGAATGACTTAGACTAAGGGTTGATAAGACACAGCAGGAAGATCATGTCCCATGTATCACCTTTTATTGTATGGCTAATGAGCCATCCATGAATCGTCTCATAGTAGATTAACTAACGGTCAACTTAGATGCCCAGAAGAACTGAGTCAGTGTAGTCCTGGGCATGAAAAGAGAACTGGAGGGAAGATTATGGGCCATTGGTTTTCCTGTAGAAGCATGAGACATTGCCGTGGACTGCAGACCTCTGGTGGACTCAGGAGGACATTGCTGTGGGCTCTAGGCCTTCAGCTGGACCTGTGTGGAGCATTGCCATGGGAGCCAGGCCCCTGGCTGGATTCTTTGGGTCTCTACTATGAAGTTAAATGTCTTACGCTCTTCTACATTTGCCTATTTGGGTGGCTGTTATAAAATAGTCTTATGAAGTATGTGTCCTGTATTGAATCTGTTCCCTTGCAAACCCTGACTGCAATAGGTCTGTACATTATAGATGGTTGAAAAAATTAAGAGAATATTTTACAACACACAAAATTATATGAAATTCAATGTTCCGAAAAGTTCAGCCATACTCACTGGTTATTGCTCTCTGTGGCTGCCTTTTTGATTCAAGGACAGAATGGATTAGTGGAAATAGAGACCATGGTGCCCCCAAGCCAAAGATATTTGCTAATTTTGTACTAGTTATCAACCTCTCCCCGCTCCCTGCCTCCTCTTCCTTTCCCTCTGGTAATCACTATTTTGCTCTCCTTGGCTAAGAGTTCAGCTTCTTTTACATTTCCCAAATGAATGAAAGCATGCAGTATTTATCTTTCTGTGCCTGGCTTATTTCACTTAACATTATGATCTCCTGGTCTATTGTGTTGCTTCAAATGGCAAGATTTAAATCTTTTTAGATAGGAGGAATAAGTTCTGGTGCACTATCACACAGAAGAGTGATTATAGCTAACAATGGCATACTGTATAGTTCACAATAGCTAGAAGGCGGGATTTTGCATGTTCTCATCACAAAGAAACGATAAATACTAGGAATGATCAAAATATATGGTGAATGCTTAAATTAAAATTCTTACAATAAACGACACACTGCTGTGAATTTCCTTCAAAATATCCCTCTAATTTGAAACATGCTCTTCCCATCATTCTTGCCATTTTCTGAAGGAGTTCCAAAGTCCTCTGTTCTGAGTGTGTCTATGAGGTGTGATGAGGCTTTATAGAGAATGTTGCTGCCCAGTGCTGTCCCAAGGGAAGGCAGCCTTGTGAAAACATGAGGGTCTTCATTTACCTATTCACTGGGTCTGGTGCCGCGAGACCTCCAGCTCTTCCTCAAAGTCAAAGTGACCAGGAATGGGAAACATTTTGAGTCATCTCAGGACATTGAGGCAGCCATGACAGTGCAACTAAAGACCCTCACAAAGGAAGACTTCCAGAACTGCTTCAGAAAGTAGAAAGAATGATGGGCTACCATATTCAGAGAGGGAATTTCTTGAGGTGGATCCATAGCAAAATGTCTTTAATTGTAATAAATTTTTAAAAATATTTAAACATTCACTGTATTTGTGCACCACATCTTTTTTTTTTTTTTTTTTTTTTAGGTTTTTTGAGACAGGGTCTCACTTTGTGGTTCAGGCTGGCCCTGAGCTCAAACTCACATCACAGCAATCCTCCTGCCTCTGCCTCCTGAGTGCTGGGATTACAGGAGTGAGCCACCACGCTTGGCACTGTGGTATGTGGTACTGGTAGGTGCTGAGCATGAGTCTCCACACCCAGTATGGTATGTGGTTACCAGGGAATCGAACCCGGGCCCTTGCTCTTGCAAGACAGGTGCCGGAACCACTGAGCTAACTCCCCTGTCCTGCACCACATCTTTGAGGTGATAGATAAACTAAGTATCCTGAATGACCATTATACAATACCTACATGTGCCAAAACTTCACACTATACACCATAAATTTGTACAAATATTATCTGTCAATTTTATTGATTGATTGCTTGATTGATTGACTAATTGAGATAGGGTCTCGCTTTGCAGTTCAGGCTGGCCCTGAACTCACTATGTAGCCCAGACCAGCCTTGAACTCAGGGCAATCCTCCTCCCTCTGCTTCCTAGTGCTGGGATTACAGGTGTGAGACACCACATCCAACTATTATTTGCCCATTAAAAGCATGAATTACAATTTAAAATATTGATGATGTGGTTATTTAACACAAAGGTCTGTCTGCACATGACTTAGGTTGTGGCTGTGTATGCAACCTTCTACTTGGGAATGAGAGGGTGAATAGATGAGTAGATATTTCAACAAGATCAAAATTTTATTAAGAAGAAAGAAAGGAGGAACAGATGCAGTGTAAGTAACCAGTGGTGTTCACTAAACTTGAGGAAGTCACTTGACTTTTTTGAGACTCAGTCTGCCCATTTATAGGTGAGGGATACAGGAGGATGCATTTAGGAGGAATTACAGAAAATTCAGGAGAAGGTGTGTAGACATAACTGGATGACAGATTCATAGCATGGGGATGTGTAGCTGGATGGATGAATGGGTAGACGGATTGATGAGTGGCTGGATGGGTGGGTGGATGGTTGGATGGATGGAGGGGAAGGTGGATCAATGGATGGGGAGTTGTCAAAGAGGCACTGCATGGAAGAGCTGACCCATATTATGCCTGGGCATTCTGGCTTCATTCTGCAGCCATGCAGGAACCTTTGACATAATTTAAGCAGGAAGTGACAAGGTGGCATTTATGTTTGAGTGCAATAACATGGCATTGGTGTCTGACTGAAATGGAAAGTTCCCTTGGTTTGAGAATAGAAAGAATGAAGTTCCTCTTGAAGACAACAGAAAACAGACTTGAGAAATCATCCAGAAGCTCCTTTATTAGAATTTCTCCCTAAGAGAAGAAAGACTTGGAAGAGAGAACTGCAGAGAGGAATGCTGAGCATGAACCCACCCAGAGTGAGCCTGGGAAGCAAAGCAGGAGCTGACCATGTGTTCAGGAAGCTGAGTCAGGCAGTGGTCATTAGGCCAGGAACACAGAAGCCAGGAGGCCTGGAGAGAGAACACAGGGTACTCTATCCTGGAGACCAGCGGTTCTACACCTGACCCCACTGCTGACCTGCTATATGACTTGGGGTGCAGAGAGTTGTTCTCTGCTTTTTCATCCGCGGAACTGCTAAGAACAAAAACTCTTTCCAATGAGATATTTACACTGAAAGCTTTAATGAATGAACAGATAGGTTCAGTTTGGGGGAGACCTAAATTTGAAATAATTATGGATCTCTCTTTCTCTTTGTGTGCCTTTCTCTCTGTGCTGGGGACCAAACCCAGAGCTCAGAGCCTTTCACACGCTAGAAAAACTCATTTCCACTCTGCTGCTACATTCTCAGTTCACCTGTATTACATTTTCTGAAGAGAAGATGGACAATTCAGCCTCTCAGATTGAATTTGTTTTTCATAATTAATAATTAGATTGAACAAAAAAGGAGACCCGCTCCACAGCTACACTTGTTGAGAATTTTGCTATCAGTCTGTGACCTGCCAAGAGGGATTCTTCAGTATTCCATTTGGCATTATTCCTATCAGAAAAAATATGCAAGTGGGTTTGCAATTGGACGTACTGCATCACTGAGGGAATTTCCAAAACCAGAGGAGTGACTTGTTTATTTATTGATACTGGGAATCTAAGCCGGGAATACCCTATCACTGAGGTCTACTCTGTGCCCTTGTTTTATTAAGTTACCCAGGCAGGACTTGATCTAGCAATCCTCCTGCCTCAGCCTCCCAAAGTACTGGGATTACAGATGTGCAGCACCATGTCTACATGAGGATTTTATGTGTCTTGACTGTATCAGTGACACCTGAACTCTCTGCTTGCACCATTGCAGGTCTGATGCAAGACAGGCCTTGTACCCCAAGGTTGACACTTACTTTCTGCTCTTTTACTCCAAGAATTCTCGTGTGCAATGGCAGGTGAGCCAGAAGTGCATACTGGCTGCATTTCTGAAAGGCAGGAAGTTAGAACAAGTGACTATAATCTGTCATACACATCATTCCACTGAGCCTAAGCCAAATGTGTCTCCTCTGCCCCTTACCTGGACCCAGCCATTCAGCCAACTGTACTGAGACAGATGGCCCACCCTCCACAGGAAGCTATTACTTCTCCACCACTCCAAAATATTCCAGATGACGCCCACATGGATTAAAAGCTTACATTGTTTTAGATGTCTCTTCGTCACTACAACAGATCTGCAGTAGTCAATTTCTAAGGAAGACAGATTTATTTTCTTTGTTATGGTGCTTTTTTTTTTTAAAAGAAGGTCTCACTACATAGTTTAGGCTGGATTTGAACTCACTCTGTAGCTCAGGCTGATCTTGAACTAATGATGATTGTCCTGCCACAGCTCCTGAGTGCTGGGATTATAAGCATATGCCACCAGGCCCCGCAGAAATTCACGAGAGTGTAAAGTGGTGCAGTTACTTTCAGCAGTGTGAGAAGATCTCATAGATGTAAATGCTTCTTGACTCTGCAATTTCAAATCTATTCAACACTAACAGCAGCTCACCTGTGTGCAGGAGGAAAAAAAACTTTTAATTACAAAATACAAATATGAAATGACGTCTGGTCAACCAGGGCTTGGCAGAACAAACTGAGGGTTAGGCATGCAGGACTTGATAGTGACTAAACTGAATTAAATTGCCAGGTTGTAAACAGACAAAACATAAAATAATAAATTTGGAAAGAAGTATAAAAGTATGTGTATACCAGAGAAAAGATGCGATATGTACCTATCTGTGACCTATTTATTTCACTTATGAGGATATCCTCAAGGTATGTCCATTTAAGTAGAAATGATTCAAACTTATCATTTTTTATGGCAGAGTAGTACTCCATTCTGTAGAAGAACCACAGCTTTTTTATCCAGTCTCCAATTGATGGACACTTGGGTTGTTTCTAAGATGTAGCAATCACAAATTGGGCTGCTATAAACATGGGTGCACATATGTCACTGTGATAAGAGTCTTTTAATTCTTTTGTGTATATACCTAGCAGGGCAATGGCCGGGTCAAATGGGACCATCAATCCTAGCTTTTTTAGTATTCTCCAAACTGATCTCCACAGGGGTTGTACGAGTCTACAGTCCCACCAACAGTGGAGAAGGGTTCCTTCTTCTCCGCAGCCTCGCCAACATTTGCCGTTGGCTGATTCTGAAATGGCAGCCATTCTATGTGGAGTGAGATGATATCAATGTACAATTTAAAATAAAATGAAGGCAGTATACTTTGGACTCTGTGAAAGCAACTCGGAGAAAAGTGCATGCAATGCTTAAGTTCACATAACTCAATTATAACGTGAATCCCTTTGTAAGCAATGTATCAGCCCTCAGTAGCCCTGTGTATCATTTGTAATGCAATCCAGACCTTCCCCTCAGCTATTTGCCTGACTTTCTCTTTATAGAACTATAAGCTATAAATTAGATTTGCTCCTTTCTGAACTTAATTTAAATGAAATTCAATTGTATGTTTTCTTTTTAGTCTTCTGTTTCTCAGTATTATATCAAGGCATTCCTCCAAGATCATCTGTATAGCTGTAGCTTGCCCATTTTCTTTGCTGTATAATATTCTCCAGGATTACAAGCATGTGCCACCGGGCCAAGCAGAAATTCATGAGAGTGTAAAGTGGTACAATTTCGTCAGTGTGAGAAGATCTAATACTTATAAATGCTTCATGACTCGGCAATTTCAAATCTACTCAAAATAATTCATTTGTAGTACTGTGACCGATAATACAGTTGCCAATTTTAGGCATTGTAGTAAAAGTACATGTGTAGAAAGTATAGTTTATGTAGAAGAAATGATGAAAGCTATTTCCAACATCTGGGGGCTTTGGGTACCAATGTTATATCTTCCCTTCTTTATACGAAAAAACAGAGTTAAATATGATGAAATATCAACACCTGTTCCTATTCTATGGTGGGCTCAGAGCATTAGTAGATTACTTACATCATTTTCTGTGCTTTCTATATATTGGAATTCTACACATGACATTGCCCACAATCAATGAAGAAAAATAGTTTTAAATGTTCTATAGATGCTCTAACTCCTTGATGTCTTTTGGTCTCAGATCCTAATGGGAAGCAAATGAAGTGTGTCTAGAATTGGCTGTTTGTTTTATTTTAACAAATAAGTTGTTAGTCAAGGGTTAGATGTTGAAGAGACTTGGAGAATTCTCAGGGTCAGAGGCTGGCTCGTTTTGTTTGTGATGTCTGGATACAGAAAAAGGCTTTGAGGGAATGGACTGTGCTTCCAGAAATAGGCAGAGCCAGTTGTACTGAGTTTCTTGTGGTCCAAGCTGACCCTCTGAAGTTAGCCATATTGGGTTGTTGTGATGGTTAATATTCTGGATAAGGTGGTCTCAGAACTGTTAAGACATTACTTCCATGTGTGTTTGTGAGGGCATTTCTGGAAAAGGTTACCCATGCGTGTCTGTATCTGGATAAAGAAGATACACCCTGGTCCATGTGAGAGCTTCGTTCAGCCCAATGAGACATCAGTGGAACTGAAGAGCATGGAGGGGTGGGCTTGAGATCTCTTAAACTGGCACAGGCATCTTCTGCCCTCAGGCACACAAACTTCGGGCTTGGGCTTGCAGGCCTCAGACTTGGACTGAATTACAGTCCTCTGTCCATTTTTCCAGCTGGAGGACAGGAGATTGTGGGACCTCTTGAGCCCTATAATTCTTATACTAAACCTCCTCTTGCATATCTTTATATATACTATTTCTGTTCCATCAAAGAACTCTGACTAATATGAGTTAGAGAGAACCAACAAAGGGGCAAAAAAGTGTGTCTGGGACAGTTGAGGAAATAACGCATTTGGCGATTGCTCTCTACCAAATTAAACAGAGTCAAATAAGTAGCTCCTAGGAGGACCTCCTAGGCCAGGGTGTATGGTGGTCTTTCCCATTTGTTTATGGTTCCTTCTCCAGTTTTGGTTCTTGTCACATTGTCATGTGTTGAGTCAGCTGTATACATGACATCTGTTTGGAAAGACTCACAGGTCCAGCTCCTTGTCAGAAACAGAGCAGTCTCACTGTCACCCAGTCGTGAAGGAACGCAGTCCATATTATGATGATATTCAAGTGTTTACTTTTCCCATTATTTCTTATCTATACCAGCAGTTTTGGATGGTCAGTTGGGAAGCTCCATGAGGGCAATTATTTTGCTCTCTAGACATTTGGTCCAACTCCAAGATGTGAAGACACAGCCTAGAATCAAACTGTTCACAAATTCTTGTTTAGTGGAGACAGCTGGGTATCTGAGTCTCTTCGGCCTCTAATTTCCCTGCACTTTATCTTCTTTCCCAGCCTCCCTTGGTCTTGTCTGGCTGTTGTTCTTCTTCTTTGTCCTGGATCAGCTGTCCTTCTGGCACCACGTCATGATGATGGCTCTGACTCCTGGGCCAGCCTGGCGAGGTCTGCTGTCTGTTCCTCCAGGAGAAGGCCTGCGCCCTTTAGATGTCTCTGCGAGATCTGCAAATACATTCCATCCGAACACTGTCCAGCCCTTGCAGAACACCTTGTTGAGGTTTTTGTGCCAACCAAATGCTGTTTATTCTGTTTTTCTAATGGCTCCTTCAGACAAGAATGAGGAGACAGAATTCAAAACAGGGAAAACGGTACAAAGAATCTTGTCCTGCCAAATTTGTTCAATATGAATCTGGAAGAGTGTGTTTCAGGGGGACTTAATCTGCTGTCTTTAGGAGTAAAAACGTCACTGATGTTTTCCTCTTTGCCCTTGGTCTTTTGGAGAGAATGCACCTTAGGTGCACACACAGGGGATTGGCTGGCTTTGTGCCCTTTCTATTCTGACCAAAGCAGGGGTGCTTATCTTGGCTGGGAAACTCACAGCTTGGGCAGTATAGCTGGCAGATAGGAGTTCTGGGTGGGAGTTGAAGAAGCAGGACCTTATATCAAGTTAGCTGCTTGTTTCAAGGGAGGCTTGGGTTAGAAGTGATAATGGGTGGAAGGTTCAGAGTGGTTTTTGGAAAGATGAATTCTTCAGGCATGTCAGGATAGGTAGCAGATGCTTCTCAAGTGTCTGGAATCCTGCTCTCTTTTCAAGCCTTGCTTACCCACTCTGGGGATATTGATCTTGTCCTTCTCTCAATGAGAGGTTACTATTACAGCTACCTGACCCCAATCACAGACTTGTAGTAAATGTATATCATTTAGGTCCATTGATTGCTTCAGGTTCAATAAACAGGTCCCGGTTGTATGGAGTATAAATTCCAGCTCCTCAGTCTCACAGTCAGACACCTCCACGATGTGACATGAACTTGCCTTTCCAGCCTTTTACTATTGACTCCTCAATTGTCTCCAGTTAGTGGCACTGAAGTGGGAGATGGGGCAGAACGGTACAGAGGAAGGCGGCTCCCCAAACCCTCAGAGAGTACCTATTTCTGACTGTCCTAGAGGGCACTTGTACTATGGGCTTCTGAGAGGTGGAATCTATGACTAGCTCTTGAGAAACCAGCCAGAGCATCCACCTCTAATGTCTAAGCCATGCCTGGGGACACACGTGTTTTAGAACATTGCAAACAACTGAAAATGACCCAAACCTAATCATGTTTACTTATAACTTCATTTACTTTGTGTTTTTGATCCTTCACATAGTGCGTGTTTGCACCATGATGGTTCCTCAGAGATGCATATAGGGACAAAAACTGCTCCCCCAAGAAGAAGAAGAAGACTTGCCTCTGCCTGGAGAGAACTGGGGTATGCTGGCTCAAAGAGCTTCTCTCTCCCTCTCATCTCAATGCAACACTGGCTTCTCTGAGGCCATGAGCTTCTTATTTGCCTGGCTGCACCCTGAGGAATGTAGCTTTGCTAATAAATCTATGCTTGTGCTTTGACTTCTGTGTGTCCTGTCCAAATCTTGGGACACTAAAACGAAGGACAGTCATAATATGGTGACAGTAGCATCACTGCTCTTTTGCAGATCCTCTTTCTCCATTTAAATTCTTCTCTTCTTCTCCACCCATTAAAACTGTACTCTCATACTCGTCCAGACCACCACCTTTCTTTACCACCTCTGTGCAAATAAATCTATTTTTTGTCTCAAAAATTGTGGCCTTAAGGAACCCAGGGAAACTTTGGAGACTGAAGGAAATGTTTTTTCTGTTGCTTGTGGTAGTTTACATGATTGTTAAAATGCTGCACACTTCAATAGGTGAATTTTATTAGAAGAAAATTCCACTTCAGCAAGGTTAGGAAAATAATTGGCACGACGATGTTGTCTATTGCTGGAGGCATTCCTTTGATGAAGAGCATATTCATCTTGGGCTGAAATCTTCTCTTTCCTTGCATGTTCAGCCAGGAAGCCAAGAGACAGAGGCAACTAGGTGTGAATTTGAGTGACAAAACTGAGGTGTTCTGGGCAGATTTTCAAATTAGGCCACTGACTAGGTGGGAAAAGGAGGGCTGAAGATGGGATAGAAAACAGAAACAAATGACAGAGTGAGACTGGAAGGTTCAGAAGAAGTATTCAACCCAAGGAAGAAAGGAATCTTTCAGTGAGTGCATCTCTGTGGTAGAGCCTATGGCTCAGAGGGGAAGTGGCGCCATGTTAGAATATGGCGACTACTATGAAGTGTAACTGCCCTGACAACATGGTCAATACTCAGTTGGATTATTTCCCTTGTTCACTTGCATAGGCTTGAGGCTGAGAATTGTATGTGACTCTCTTGTGCTTACCACATTAATAATTCTCTAATCTTACGATACTTAGTAAAATGTTAGGATTTCATTCATTTATTTCTGAAAGTCAACGTGGTTGCCTGATGCCGAACCACCAAATGTTCAGGGTACACATGATCTTCATGCAAGAAAATTGTCCTTGGGAATATGGCAGGTAATTCATGAAGCAATGTACAGGGAACAGCCTGAGGAAAAAATATCTCTACTGTAAACACATTTTAAACTGAGTAAATTTGAAAGTACACCAAGAAATATTGTATTGATTTATGGAAAATTTAGTTTTAGAGAAACTTCTTAATTAAAAAAATGGGGTTTGTTTTCCATTCAGTTAAGGAAGAAAAAAATGGTAGAAAAAATAAAGAAGTAAAGAATTACTTAAAGGTTTCTACCGTCCTTGTTTGGTAATTACTTAAAGGTTTCTACCGTCCTTGTTTGGTGATATGCTTGGGTATGATCTATCATTTATTTTCAGAGTTATGACATCCTTAAAAGTCGAAACAAAATAGATACTAATTAACATATAGAATTCTGTTTTATGGTCTCTGAATGTTTTCTTCTTGAAAAATTAAAAGTTAACTTTATTAAAGTATTGCATGGATCTAGTTTATAAAAATCAAACAGTACTAATGGGCTTATAATGAGAAGCAGTAGTCTGCTGCAGGCCTGCAGCCTCCTAGTCTTGCTCTCTGGAGACAACTTCTATCTACTCTTCTAGCTGTTTCCCATAGTATTTATCTCCATATTTCTAAATAATATGTGTAAGAGACATTAAATAGAATCTTGCTTTGGTCTTGGAATTATAGCTATAGCCTCAAAGCTGAAAATAGTAGGCACTAAGAACTCCCACAGCATAAAGAGAATTGACAAGATAACTAGACTTATCCTCTAAGATCTTACTAATATGTAGCAGAACTAATGAGTCATATAGAGCTTTCTAAGTCCCAAGTTTTTTCCTAAGATCCTTGGATTTAGTTATCATTTAACTATTATAGAAACCCTCTGAAGTAGAGGTCAAACATCTCTATTCCAAATCTCTAATGTTCAAAGTGCTCCAAAGTCCAAAATATATTTAGCATCAATATGATGTCACAAATGGAAAACTCCATACCTATTCTTATGTGTTGTTTGCAATAAAAAAGGAAAAATAATACAAGTGCACTAAACATATTGCCTAAAATTGCCTTTAGGCATGTGAGGGTGTACATTAGGTACAAATGAATTTTGTGCTTAGAATTGAGTTTTATTCCAATGTATCTATTATGCGTGGAAATGTGCCCAAACCTGAAAAAGTCCCAAATCTGGAATACTTCAGGTTCCAGGCATTTAAAATAAGGAATATTCAACTTGTATTTCCATTTTTCAAATGAGGTAATTAAGGATTAGAGAGGTTAAGTGCCCAAGGAGAGAAATAGATTTCTATTTTTAGTAGTCTCTTAACTCCATGATTCTACCATTTTTTTTTTTTTTTATCTTTTTGGCCATCCACCTACCTTTCTACTCCATTCTCTATAAAAACTTGAAAGATCCTGAGAACCATAAGCCTAGAGAAAGAAACTAATGTCTATTCCTTTGCTTTCCCTTTTAGCCTCTCCAGTGTGACTCCAAACTGGAAGTGGGTGGGGAACCAAGCAGAGATTATGGTGTTTATACAAAGGGGAGAAAAGGATGATCAGGGATGGTTTCAGCAAAGAAGAAAAGGATGGGATCCAGGTGGCTGAGGGGCTTGGAGAAGAGCTAGGTTTTCTTGTAGATGAGAGGTACCTGGAGAGGAAAGCAACAAAGCCATCTGATTGGCACTTTGCTTGAGGGCTGGACAGCACCAAGAGGCCAAGGTATGAGGTTAGATGGGTCGACAGAGGTGAACTGGCTGGTGGGAATGTTCTCAAGTGCTCTTCATAAAAATTCTACCAGACGTTTAGCAGTTAAGTTTCACTGTCAACTTGATTGACTTGGGCATTGCTTAAGAGATCAGTGGTGCCTTCTTCTGGGTGTGAGTGGGTGGGCCCTCGAAGTGTGAATCTGTGCATGTGGTCTTTGGTCCCTTTTTTGTGATGCTGTTTCCCTGCTCTCTGCTTCATGGGTGCTACAGGCTGAGCAGCTTTTCTTCCTCAAGCGTTTCTGCCATTTCTGCTTCTGTCTGAGAGCCAATGCACAGTGGCTTGGGACTTTTCAGGTTTTGGCACATTTCCATACATAATATCTTAGGGATATCAGAATGGAACTCAATTCTAAGCACAAAATTCACTTGTACCTAATGTACACCCTCACATGCCTAAAGGCAATTTTAGGCAATATATGTAGTGCACCTGTATCATTTTTCCTTTTTTATTGCAAACAACACATAAGAATAGGTATGGAGTTTTCTATTTGTGACATCATATTGATGCTAAAAATATTTTGGACTTTGCAGCACTTTGGATAGAGTGGGTACTTAGCCAGAAATGAGCCACAACTGGGAAACTTGTCATGCAGCCTTGTGAGGAAGTCCTGCAAAAAAGGCCGTGATCTAGATTTCCTGAGTTTGGAGATCCCTGATTTCTTGAGAAGAGCACATCAATCTCCCTCAAGAGACCCCCTCCTACCTAGCCATACACAGTTGCACCCAAAGACACAGACAGTTGCACCCAAAGACACAGACCTCAGTGAGGTCTTATTTACACCATGCTCATTCTGAGTCTGCGCCTATCCAACACTTCTCCTCCCAGAGTGCGAGTGGACTCTCAGTCAATCGTAAGAAGCTCCATCTGTCACAGATCCCAAGCCCTTGTCAAATTCTAAGAACGCAAAAGGAAACCCAACCTAGACCTCAGAGCAGATGCTTCTTTTGGGCTCTGCCCACTTAGACTCTTCCGAAGTGCCCTATCTTCTCTAATAAAGCTAATTTGCTTATTGCTTATTAAAATGCTCTTTGAAATTGACTTTCTGGCCCCAATCCCCATCTTTGGATCTCCTTAAAAATCTTTTGAGGGAAGGATCCCAGATCTGAGACCACCACGTATGGCAGAGCAGACCCAATCAGTCCAGGCCCTGACTTTTCCATAAGCAGTCCTCCGAAGCCCTGAACAAAAGCAAACCCTTCCTCTTCCATGTTGTGCACGTTAGGCAGTCAGCCCAGCAAGAGGAAGCTGGCTGACCAATGCCCTGCAAACAAATGAATCCCAAGGCTCTAGAGAGGGCTGATGCCTAGACCCAAGTGAGGTCACCTACGAGGTGTCCACAGTAGCGTAACCACGACTACCCCCTTATTCAGAGCTCCTCTTTCTAATCCAAATTGAAGGCAGTAAAATTGCCAGTGTGCTTTCTCCTTTCTTTATTATTCTTTGCTGAGACATCCCTGGAGATTGGAGAGAAGGTGACTGCTCAGTGAGATCTGAGATTGAAGTTTGAGAATGAATAGTGAACCTAGAGTCTTCTGCATGGTAGGTAAGTGCTCTACTACTGAGCTGCACCCTTCGCCTGCATCAAGCCTTCAAAAGAAGTGATGGGAAAGCAATAGGATAGGGCAGAGTGATTATTAAGTGCAAAATGAAATTCAATATAGCTCAGTGGAGAAAATAAAATGATCTTATGTTTTTACCCTCTTCTCAGCTATAAAGCAGGGACTACTCCTAGCTGCAGATAGATCATTAACTGAACACCTATTGTTACTACAGCTGCCTGTTGACTTGTCAGCTTAAATATTTCCTATTGTCTTCTTTTGTGTGATAAATGATGAATTAGCTCTTTTCTCTGCTTCTCCTGGCACATAAACCTTTCCTCTCCTCTCCTACCAAGGCAGCTATGTGTTTTAAGGAATCAATCATAAAAATTTATATCATTACGGCTGTCTAAATATTGTTCACCAGTGAGCCATACTTTTACTATGATTTTATTTCTTTGCTTGGCAATGTGGGGGAGGAGATAATTACTTTATTTTTCACTTGCACTGTTTTCCGTGTACACATCTTTGAGTTTTATCATTGTACCTGCCGGTCTCCTATATATGGCTATTTTCTTTCACTATGCTCATACTTATGAGAAACTTCAATTAACCCCCCACCCCCCAATGCAAGTTAACTCTCTTGGAAGTTCATTCTACAGCAGCAGTGTCTTTTGGCACCAAGAATATGTTTCCCAGAAGACACTTTCTTATCAGTGGATTTGGGGGAGATGGTTTCAGGATGACTCAAGTGCACTACATGTATCGACACTTCATTCCTATTATTATTAAATTGCACGCTTTATTTCTATTATTATCACATTAGAGCACAACCCAGATGCTTCGCACCCGAAGTTCACAAGAAACTTCGCACTGCGGTGAGACTCTAATACCCCCCGCCGATCTCATCGGAGGCAGAGTGGTAATGACAGTGATGAGGCACAGCTGTAAGTGCAGAGGAAGACGTTGTACTAGTTCACCTGTCACTCATCTCCTGCCATGTGAGCCGTATCTCAACAGGCCAAGGACTTCAAGGCGGAGTGGGGGAGTGGTTGGGGACCCCTGCCCTACACTGTTCTTTGAATGTGCTGCGCAGATATTCTGCAGTTTAGCCTGACCGATTTCCTGAATTACATTTAGTTTTAGTTTTCCTTGATTTCATATCTTTTTCCCTCTCCTCTTTCCTTCCTTTCCTGTCCTTTATTTTATCATTACATAACTGAAAAGCATCTTAGTTTCATAGTTTTGCTCATATGCCTGAGTAAAACATTCCAGAGTTGTTTTAATTTAGATCCCTCCAAAGAGAAGAGAGTGACAAAAGAGGCTGCGTTTAGGTATTTGTGGTAATGTTCTAGGGAATAAGAGTGAGGGAGAATGGAGTAAGGCCAGAGAGAAAGGTAACACAAAGGTGAGCCTCTGAGTTCGCCATTGTTACCAGCGTCTCAAGTACCAGCTCAGCAAAACACTGGGTAGCTTTTTTATGTGCGACTTCCATTTTCCACTGGTCAAGGACAACCTCACAGCCTTGATCCCACAGTATTTCCTGGCTGTGTATATGTGAGCACTACATTTCCCACAGGCATCAGAGAAACTCCAGGGCAGGAAGCAAGTGTGTAGTGTGGACTTGGGGTGAGGGTCCCCAGGTCCATTGTGTGGAGCTGAGGGACTCCATTGCTCAGACTGGCTGCCATGAGGTAGCTGGAGCAAGAGACAGGACTGGGAAGTTTGGTCGCATGTATGATTCTCTTTGGTGTCTTTAGAGGTGGACTTGCAGGTTGGTAATTCTATGTTAACTTCTGAGTAACTGCTAAATTATCTTCCACACTGGCTTCCCAGTTTTATACTCTGTCTAAAAAGGTACAAATGTTTTCATCCTTTGCTTATTTTAGATCATTTGTCCTTTTCTTGAGTGATGGAATTTTGTGTATATTAAACTCTTATCAGATTTATATATGAAATAGTTTTCACATTCGGTAAGTTGTCTTTTTTTTTCATTGTTGTCTTTTGAAATATGCAACTTTGAAATTTTGGTGAGCTCTAGTTTACCTATGTTTTGTCACTTGTGTTTTTGTTGTTGAGCTCATAAAGATATGTTCTTTTCATCTATTTTGGGCTAAGTTTTGTATGTAGTGTCAGCAGTGGTCCAACTTAATTCTTCTGAGCATAATCTGTTGAAGAACTATTCCGTGTTCTTTGAGTTTGGATGTAGTAGGTACTCTCATCATTGAATGGGGCTTTTTGGACAACCAGCTTTATTCCATTGTTCTGTACATCTGTTACTATGTTATTATTGAAATATTATTTATTACTGTAGATTTTAGTAAATTTTAATATTTGGAAGTGTTAGTTCTCCAACTTGGTCCTTGTCAGTTAAATGTATTCCTAAGTACATGTTTTACTTTTTGACATTATTATAAATGGAATTTACTCCACTCTATCTTGGTATTTTCTTATTGTGGGTGTATAGACATATAATTGATATTTGCATCTTGATCTTGTGGCTTCAAACTCCACTGACTGTTTAATTAACCCTATTGCCTTTCTGTGGACTCTGGGACTTTTTCTGTATAGGATTATATTGTCTGCAATGGTGACAGTTACATACTCCTTTCCATTTAGATGTCTTTTATTTATTTTTCTTATCTAATAGCTGTAGTTAGAACTGCTAGCATAATCCAAAATAGCAGTGGTAAAAGTAGGCATCCAAATTTCTGCCCTGACTGTTGGTTTTCCATAAATGTATTTCCCTCATATTGAGAAAGATGCTCCACTCTTATTGACTTACTGAGTATTTTGAAATCTGAAATGGTGCTGAATGTTTTCAATGTTGTTTGAGATGATCATCACACCAGCTTTTCCTTCATTCTGTTAATTTGATGCCGTTATTGATTTTGTAAAGTTGAATTTCTTTGCATTTCTGGAGTAAATCCTACAGAGTACTGGTTATAATCCTTTTAACAGGTTGCTGGATTTAGTTTGCTAGCATATTTCTGCAGGCTTTTGCATCCATATTCAAAAGAGGTATTGATATATAATTTTCTTGTGATAGCTTGTTCAAGTTTTTAAAGAAGATTTTGGGAAGGATTGGTGTTTATTCTTCTCTAAATGTATGGCAGAATTTGTTTGTGGAGGTACTTTGTTGTGTAGTTTTCTTTTGGGGTGGGCTTTTGAGTACTGATTGAATCTATTCATTATAGACCTGCTGAAATTTTCTGTCCTTCCTTAAGTTTAGAAAATTTACATCTTTCTAGGAATTTTTCAATGGCATTTAGATTGTCTAATTTACTGGTATATAGTTTTTCATTATATTCTCTTATAATCTTTATTTTATAAGGTCTACAGTGTTATCCTTTAGTTTTTGCTTCAGTTATTTGTGTTTTTCCTCTCTTTATTTTGTGAGTCTAGTTAAAGGCTTGTTGATTGTGTTAATCCTTTGAAAATACTAACTTTTAGCTCATTGATTCTCTACTGTTTTCTATTCTTTATTTTATATAAGTTTGCCTTAATCTGTATTATTTCTTCCTTCTGGCTTTAGGTTTATTTCACTCTTCATTCTAGTTCCCTAAGTTGGAAAGTTAGTTTATTGGTTTGAAGTATTTCTTCTTTTTTAATGTAGTATTTACAATTATACATTTCCTTGTGGACACTGGATGTATTCCATCCAATACACCTTGATATATTATATTTTTCATTTTCAATAATCTCTAATCATTTTCTAGTCTCCCTTGTGATTGCTTCTTTGAGACATTGGCTAAGAGTGTAAGTTCTATACACTTGTGAATTTTCATCTTCTCTCTATTATTGATTTCTCCCTTTATTCCATTGTGATGAAAGAAGATTTTTTATGGCTTATATTTTCCTAAGTTTTATTTAGGTAACTTTAAAAAATGAATGAACAAAGGTCTATCATGGAGCATGTCCCATGTGTGGTAGAGAAAAACATACATCACGATGTTTGTGGATGGAGAGTTCTGTATGTATGCGTTAGGTTGTTTTGGTTCATACTGCTGTTCAAATTCTCTTTTTTCTAGGTTTTTTATCTACTGTTAAAAATGAAGTATTATATATGTGTTGGCACTCATTTATGTGTTCAGTTTTTCATACTTGCAAACAGATATGGTATTTACACATCTGTGTCCTATTTATTTCACATCACCAAAATACATGATAAGTAATGTGAAAAAAGAAGAAAATATGCAAAAGGAAAAGGGAAAAGGTGGGTAGGGAAAAGTAAAGAAGGGGAAGAAAAGCCTGATAGTAAATAAAAAAGGAAACAAAGCTTATGTGTATAAGGAGTGGGGGATGTAGGGAGGGCAGAGGAATGGGGAAAAATGAGAATCACGATGTGTTACATACGGGTCCAAGTTCTCAATGTTAAATGTGATCATATTGTATGTATATAAATACCAATAAAATCCACTTAAAATAAAATTAAAATACACTAAAAATGAAATATCAATATCTTCTAGTGTTATTATAATATCTTTGGGTTTTATAAATTGACTTCATTTATTTTTATTTTGAAGGATTGGAAACAAAACTATCCCAAGAGAATTAATTAAATAGAACATCTAAAGTATTTTATTCTACAAAGAAGTGAAGTAATTTAACATTTCCAAGTGCCTACCACCTGGAAAGAATTGCAGCAATTTCTTTTACAATGATCTCATCTAAATTTTTACAAGATCATACAAAAGAAAGTATTGTGTTTATCTCAAGTGCTAGATTATACACTTACAAATGGCAGAGCCCATATTTGAATCCTGACCCATATTGCTCTAAAGTAATGTTCTTTCCAGGAAATCACATTATCCTGAAAGTGCTCTGGGTTCTGCTTCGCCTCATATGAGGAAAACATCCATCAGATAAGTCTGTGTTTGAATAGTTACTTTCTGAAGCTGTGGTAAAACAAGTCACATAACAGTCTTCAATACAGGAAGTAGCTAACTGGTAAAATTCGGCATCCTACCACACTTAGCAAGCATCAACCTTACTTCCTCTTCTCAGGTAGTACTCTCATCCTACATTGAGGGCAGAGTTATACTGTCATCCAATTTTTAAAACCTTGCACAAAAGGGAGACTAATCCTAAAAGTAGAGTCAAATGTAAATACACATACTGTGGGACGGTAATATTCAGTATGTTTTCTTTTAGAGGGGAGGAGTCATGGAACAGAAAGCCTGGAGAACTCTGGATCCCTAATCCTCAACAGCAGAAGTCGTCCATCTAAAAAACTCCTTCTCTTCGTCCTCCACCTCATCAATGATTTCATGTTCTAACAGAACATCTTTTTTTCCCCTAATTTTATTTAATTAGCATATGTCTGTAGTACAGACTGATTAATTTTTCTTGGGAAGTTGATATACATACACAACACATCATCATATTTTTTTACTTATCCCAACATCTTGATGCTTCCCTGGTAGATCTCTACACAGCACCAAGGTATAGACAATGTTGTTGTTCTCCCTCATTTTAAACTGACTTTGGGGGGAGATGTGCTCACCAAACAAAGGCCCCTCCATCACTGCCCTTCACTCAGTCTGTGTTGTCACTCCTAATGGGGAAATGATCAGCTACTACCTTCCCTTGTCTGTCCTGATTAGCATCACTGGTGCCCTTCACAATGGTATTAGACCCAGCATATTCTCGTAATACACCCGACCAGGGCAGAGGTTGGTCAGCAGCCTCCACGCTGGTGGAAGAAGGAGAGAAGCTTGGAACTGTACTTCCTGCTTTTCATTATCTGTTGCCTTGTCTTTCTGGTACCATCTGATGCTAGCTGGTTCTGTTGATCTATTCAGAAAAAGTGACAGTGCTAGCTTTGTGCATTTAACTTTCCACCCATGAGGGAACTAGAGCTTTGAATTATGTCATTTCTGGATTGGGACAGATCTCTGTCACAGGGGCTGATGTCTTCTACTGATTTAAAGATCCCAACAGGGTCCTATTGTGAGAGAGAGATAGGGGAGTGGAGGAAGGAGAGGGAGAGACTTTTGGACTTTGTGACAAGCTGATCAGCCCACTGGCTTGTACTCCTTTGTATTAACCCTGCCTGAGCCTTCCTGGAGCTTTCCCATTCCTTTGCATTATGTATACTAGATGATGCACCGTTGGTCTTCAACTGGGACAGGAGGGCTTCTGTACTGACTCCTATACTTTGAGGGCCCCACATGGACTATCCTTAGCAGAAAGACTGCCAGCTACAGGGTTATGCTTCCCTGGAACTTATACCTTCCCTTCTCGATCATGCCCCAAATTCTTTGCCTTCCACAGTCTTGATCTCCTTCTAAGACCCATGCAGACTTCTACTTTGGTTGCTCCCATCAGATGTACAACTCTAAACTTGAAGATTAGTCAAAGGATAGCTGTACTCATGGAACATGGGAAGAGGCTGGACATGTGCAAATGTTCAAGGCACTCTTTGAGCAAAGATATGGTCTAGGAAGGAGAGAAAACGGTCAGGACAAAGGTTAGAAGTGGAGTTCCTCAAGGCTACATTCAGTGTACAACCTAAGAAACCCATAAACTCTCAATTCTTATTTGGCTCTTCAGGTTATTGTGAACATCTGCTTGTCAAGGAAGATGGATAAAACATTTAATTTAGCAGTCTGTTAACTTCAGTTTGTCAGAATTACAGGGGGCAGTACACACTTTCCATGGGCACTCCTGCTGGAACCCCACAGAGGTTAGAGGTGCGTTTGGACTTAGCTCTTGACTCATCTACTTCCACGAGCTCATGTCCTTGATATGCCATACGTCTCACACACAGTTTAAGCCAAAATGTGATGTAAAGGAAGCAGAGAGAAGCCAAGTATGTCCCAGAGAATAGACTATTTTAATAAAAATAACAGGAGCTTTAGAAACCTGTTCAATGTTTCTTTCATTCAGGGTGGATAGCAAGCAATTTGACTTTTCCAAATTCTGATTTTCTCCTTTGATCTATACTTTTAGACTGGGAAGCACAAAACAAAACATGTATCTTGTCTGTAATCAATACTCAGTGGACAAGACTCTCTCCTGCTAAGTTTGGAAGGTTTCATTCTCCAAGAACAGAATCCAACATCTCTCATGCATGGCTTTTTCCCAGCACTTTGCACAGAAGGGACATTTGTCAGTGGGGCTTAATATCCATTCCACATGTGATCCTTCTCCAGACCCGCCTGTCTGTTCTCAGACTTTCTCCTTCTCTGTTTCTATCCTCTGTCTCTTGTCTGGGGGATCTTCTTCCCACCCTGGGATAGCTTCCATCTTTCATCACTTTTGTATGGAATAACTGTACATTATTTTGCACTTGTGGTTTGGCCTTCCTGTCTTTGGCCGTGAGCTTTGCACATAACCACTTCTGGAATGTATATTTGAATATTTCCATATTGAGCTCCTTCCCTCTCTGGCTCTGGTTCTCCATTGAGTCTGGGTGCGGCACCACCTATGGCCAGACAGCAACTAACAGGCTAGTCTCTTCAGGAAACAGAAGGCAGGCAGTGGGATCATCGCCAAAGGGCAGAAAAGCAGGAGCAACAGAAGGATAAGGTTCTCTGTACTACTTAGAATAGGAAGTAAGAAACTGAAGGCCCAGCAGACTGCCAAGCAAGCTAGTGTGCAACTTCTTCATGTCTTTATTGTAATTTGGTTTTCTATAGAATTATTGGCCAAGTAAAATTTTTAAAACCTGACTTTGTGTTAGCTGAACTAAAAGAGTACACATTTTTAGCTTACAAACAGTTCTATAAATAAACTTTCAGATGGAAACTGACCAAACACATGTAGAGGATATACAACGAGGTGGAAATTTGGCAGAGTGAGAATCTTAAAATAACCGAACTACTATGATCTTCCAATTTAGAAATTCCTCCCCAGATTATGGTCTGGTTTGTACATGTTCTGCAAAGATGATGTTTTTTTCCCAGATACTTTTGATCTATGATGGCTTTAATCTGTGGGTGTGGAGTCAGTAGATATGGAGGACCAATTGCATTTTTACTTCTCTACATTTCTCAGCTCTGTCCTCTTCTCATTCCCTGTACCACAATCTCCCAACTGCTCTTGCCTCTAATACAGAGCAAATGCTCTGAGTTCAGGAAAAAGAAAGTAGGTACCTAGCGATCCAGGAGCTTATTTGGAAGGACAGACCCAAGGATTGAAGGGGAGAGAAAATGTGGGCAGGCCTCCAGGTTATTCCAACAACATAAAGGGAGAAGAAGATGGGCTCTGAGTATGTACTAAAAGAAATGGGTTGGCTCTGCAATGACTGAATTTTTGAGAGTCACACTTGAGAGGTCACATGTTTTAGTTAAGGTAGCTGGTCACCTGGGCAGCAGATAGTGATATGAATACTAGCATGTAAGTGGTTATTCTGGAGAATGATGGTCAGAAACAGAAATGAGAGACTAGAGGAGTACAAAAGGAAAAAAACACAAGTGTAAATTTCAGACTCATCACCGCTATGGAATCCTGGAGCCTGATTCCCACCACTAGCTGTTAGTAACAACTTAAACCTGTGTAGACGAATCTTGACTTTTCCAATTTGAGGTTGTTGTCAGTTTCCTATCTGCACTATGGTTATTCTCAACTGGACTGGATGGGGCATTAAAGAAGTGTGGGTCATTAGACTCCCCAGAGTCTAAAATACAGAAAATAAGGGTGCAACTCTAGGTGGATGAGTGAGATTCCTGAAACAATATCACCTGCCAGAGGGAAAGGAGCTGTGGGAAGGCTGATGAAATTTGCAGCGTCTGAGCCTTAAAGGCTGGGAGATCAGAACCAGAATTATTATTATTATTATTTTTTTTAGGTTTTTTGAGACAGGGTCTCGCTTTTTGTGGTTCAGGCCAGCCCTGAGCTCAGCTTCTAACTCACATCACAGCAATCCTCCTGCCTCTGCCTCCCGAGTGCTGGGATTACAGGCGTGAGCCACCACGCCCGGCACTGTGGTATGTGGTATGTGGTACTGGTTGCTGCTGGGTCTCCACGCCCAGTATGGTATGTGGTTACCGGGGATTGAACCCGGGTCCTTGCACTTGCAAGACAGGTGCCGGAACCACTGAGCTAACTCCCCGGCCCAGAACCAGCATTCTTAAAACAGTATACTTTTGAATTGTTTCCAAGCAGAAAGGAAGTGTTATCTCTGAATTCCGGCTCCCTGTGGTCAAGAGCAACTTTCTACATTTCAGAGTATACATGGCTAAAAGGTGAATGATTTTTCAATAGAAGTCCCATATTGCATCCTCATGCAAGTCTTAACCAAGAGGCAAGAAATACCCACTGCTGCTGAGGGCAAAGAGCCACTTTATCTCCACTTGAAGCTCAATGAAGCTCAAAATGGCTCACCACAAGAATGTTCTCTTCTGTACTTGCCTATATCCTTCTATGATGTGCCACAGCCCAGCCAATCCCTTTCACTGGGAAGTAGTCGGCTTCCCAGTTTCTGGAACACATTACCAGACCCCACTCACAACTTAAAGGAGAGGTTTAATTTGGCTCAGGCTTTAAGGGGAGTCAGCCCTGGGCCAGCTGGTTCCAAGGCAGAAGTATCATAGCAGAAGGTTGTGGTAGAGCAAACTGCTCAGTTCATGGTGCCTGGGAAGCACAGCAGAGGAACGGTGGCAGAGAGGGACCAGATACAGACTTGAAAGTCACATTTCCATGACCCACCCAGTCACCAGTTACACTTCGAAGTGTGCTCCACCAATTCACGGAGCTGATCCCAAAGTCAATCAAGTCGACTCTCCGTCCCACTGTCACACACTCTCTGAGCTCTACTGAGCTCTGACTACTCTTGACCCAGCAAGGCTCATGCTAGGAACAGGTTAGAGCTTGGATTAAACTTTCCTCTACTGGCCCACTATGAATGTACCATCTACCTGTAAATTTTGATTGGAATAAAATGAACTTTACAATTAAGTTCAGACCCAGAGGGATCCAGGAGGCAGACATGGACCCAGGGGAGTTTGCCAGTCTAACCTTGGCAGGGAGGAGTAAGGATGTAGTGAGCGAATACCATAAGGACCTTGGAGGTTTCACTCCATCCAGGAACTCAGACCTGTGCTCAGCAGGTTCTGACCATGTCCAGACACCGTTTATCTGGAGAATCAGACTCTCCTAATACACTGTCCAGCTTGGCCTTGTGACTCTGGGAAATTTGCTGAGTAGGGCTTCAGGAGTAAATGTACAGCCAGGTGGCCTCATGGCTTACCTTACAACCAAGGGGGCAGGAAGCAGCTGCAGAGTAGGAGGAAATAGGTGCATGGGGCAAGTACCTGTGTGAGTCAAGTGCTCTTCTTTGTAACTACAGTGGAAGCTGCCATTTTATGGATAAGAAACACAAGGCTTATGGTGTCAATGTACACTCCCAGGTCATAGAAACAGGAACTCATGTGGTATTCTTGCTCCTGCCCTTCCTACTTCACTAGGCTTATCTTTGAAGAATCATATGAGGGGTCTCAGATGGAGCTTTAGAGTGTGACATGGGCCAGATAGATCTCTTAGCTTAGTGACACCCCATGTGTGATACACATTCATCTCTTGGTGTTCATGGGGAATGACTTCTAGAACCCTCACAGGCACCAAATATGTGAAAATGGCCAAGCTCAGTATTTGTACACAATTTACATCCATCCTGTGTTCTCTGAATTATCTCTGATGCCTTCTGATACCCAGTACAATCTAAATGCCCTGGAAACACTTGCACTCTATTGTTCGGAGAATAAAGACAATTTAAAAAGTCTTTCCCTGTTCTGCACATACACCACCATAAGCTTAATGACATTTTCACCCCACAACTGGTTAAATCTGTGAATGCAGAAGCTCCAAGTCAGGAGGGCTAGCCACATACAACAACTCACTTTCTCCAAGCTCTGAGAGCCAGCTCAGTGCAGGCTGCGCAGATAACCCTGTTGAGTACTGCCCCCTCCCGCGCCTCCTCCAGCCCAGTCTCTACTAATGTTGATCTGAAGGGTAATTTTCTTGTCAACTGTATAATTAATGGGCCACACACTACAGTGGCCCTCTGTTACTCTGCTTCTCAAAGATATATTTCAAAATGAATAGCTGTTTAAGCGATCGCTTGGCAGACGTCTTCCCCTTAGGTGTTCCTGTCACTCAGCGTTTTCACACATTGTGCCTCAAGTCGGCAGAATCAATTTGGGTATCTGCGCTGGGAGAGTGAAAGCAGCCACGAATTGCAAATTCCTGGAATATCAGAACTTGTCACCTATTAGCGCCGAACAGCGTGTGGACTGCCCTTGCAAGCTCCTTGGACGGCTCTCTGCCTCTCCTGCATTGTCTGCCACTTCTAATAAAGTGGGAAGAGGTCTTTTGCTGTGGCTTTAAGATAGTGTCTTGCCTGGCCTGTGTGTCAGCTCTTACGCGGCAGTCAGAGCATTTGCTCTGCCATTCTGTGCCCAATGGCTCTGAGTGGGAGCATTACAAGAGGATTTCACAACTACTGACAGCCCTGGGAACGTGAGCACAAAGAAAATATGTATGCATTTATTCAAAAAGGAATTTCTGATACACCAGAGGGGTGCTTTGGAGATGGCTTTTGTTTTAAAAGAGAGAGTTTTAAAACAGAGGTTATTTTTTTTTTTTTTTGAGACAGAGTCTCGCTTTGTAGTTCAGGCTGGCCCTGAGCTCAGCTTCCAACTCACATCACAGCAATCCTCCTGCCTCTGCCTCCCGAGTGCTGGGATTACAGGTGTGAGCCACCATGCCGGCACTGTGGTGTGTGGTACTGGTTGCTGCTGGGGTGAGTCTCCATGCCCAGTATTGTTATGTGGTTACCAGGGATCGAACCCGGGTCCTTGTGCTTGCAAGACAGGCACCGGAACCACTGAGCTAAATCCCCAGCCCTTAAAACAGAGTTTTAAAAGAAGAGTATACAGAGGCAACTTTGGTAAGTAATTGGAATCATTCACTGGTTGAAGAAGCAGAGATACAAGGAGTGATCAAAATACATAGTGAATGCTTATCTTTTCAAACAATTATTGTAGTAAAAGATACATGGCTACTGATCCCTCTCAAAATATGCCCCATCATTTCAGACCTGATTATTTTATCATTCTTGCGACATTCTGAAGCAGTTCTGGAGTCCTTTTTTGTAAGTGTCTCTATGGGGTGTGATCACACACATTATATACTGAAGGTGACTGTTGCTGAGTGCATCCATCTGAAAGGCAGGCTCATAGGAAGCCTGGTAATGCAGGCTTGCATGGTAATGCATCTTCTTGGTTTGGCAAGATCACTGGATTGGCATCCTGTGACTTCCAGATTTTCCTCAAAGTCAAAATGATCATGAAAGGTAAACGCTCTGAACTGATTCCGGACACTGAGGCAGCCATGACAGTGCAACTAAAACACTCAAGCAGTAAGGTTTCTAAAAGTGCTCCAGAAAGTGGCAAGAGTGATGAGATGTGTTTGAAGTGAGGCTGAGAATTTTGAAGATTACTGACATTATGTCTTTACTGTAATGAATTTTTATTTAAACTGAATCATATTATTAAAAATCACATCTCCTGGGCCGGGGAGTTAGCTCAGTGGTTCCGGCGCCTGTCTTGCAAGCGCAAGGACCGGGGTTCGATTCCCCGGTAACCACATAACAATACTGGGTGTGGAGACCCACACCCAGCAGCAACCAGTACCACATACCACAGTGCCGGGCGTGGTGGCTCACGCCTGTAATCCCAGCACTCGGGAGGCAGAGGCAGGAGGATTGT
>PVIR01020924.1:0-14171 GCA_004026965.1 Petromus typicus | reverse complement strand
GCTTATCATTTTTTATGGAAGAGTAGTACTCCATTCTGTAGAAGAACCACAGCTTTTTTATCCAGTCTCCAGTTGATGGACACTTGGGTTGTTTCCAAGATGTAGCAATCACAAACTGGGCTGCTATAAACATGGGTGCACATAGGTCACTGTGATATGAGTCTTTTAATTCTTTTGTGTATATACCTAGCAGGGCAGTGGCCAGATCAAATGGGACCAGTTTGGAGAATCCTCAAAAAGTATTGGTAACTTTTAACAAACAATACAGACAGTGAGTGACCACAAGTTGATTTTGTACTTATCTCTGACAATGACAAAGTTGCCAAAAATAAAACTATGAGTCATATATTGGCTACAGTTGGAGTTTGGCTAACCTTTCTTGTATAAGGAAAAATAGACAAAGATGTAAACATACAGTAAAGTAAATGAAAACTAGAATGATTTTCTATGCCAAGATACAATTAACATTCAATTGTTATGTTCTGACTTGAGTATTATGATGATGATGTTGTATAACATTAGTTTGACTTAGGTTCATCATGTTGGGAGTCATAGAACTGAATAATTGTGTGACGGAAAACAGGTTTTTTTGTAAAGAGATTATAAATCAAGAACTGAATTTTCCCTTTGAAAAAATGGTTCTATCCCACTAGGGCTGAATCTGAATACATTTTGACAATATACATTCATTCATACCATTCTGTTTTATTTTATCTCTCTTGTTTTGTTTTATTCAGAAAATTAGGCTTATCAATCAAACAAAGACAATCGGCACTATGACAGCAATCTCAGTGTGACCTACTTGAACATTTTATTGTGGTTTTGAAATGTTATATTTTACTTTATTTCACAGGTATAATATTAGCATACATTCAGTAAAGTCTGCAAAAAGAAACTGATATGTACATTATTAAATATTTTAAAATCAGTGATATTTTATTTATCTTCTCCAAAATTTTTCTGATTGCAGTAAATAGCTGCAAACTATTTGTTTATCAGATATTTGAACAATTTCTGTGTAATCTCTTTAAAGGTGTAAAACTTATTGTGTCCTTTAAAGATATATTGTAGAAAAATTTGAACCCTACATTCACTGTAAGTTTTGAAAATCCAAAAACAGCAAGATGAGAAATTCTTTTGGAATTAATTTAGATTAACTTCTAGGTTAAAGAGTTTAACAATAATGAATTTTTATCCTAACTTTGTTGAATTATTTATTCAAAAATATATACCTCTCCTTGATCATTTTACCTGACCACATTTCATTCTTTACCATACCTATAAGGAGAAAATGAACAACATTTCCTAGCACTTATGGTTTATAAAAAGTCATGATTAAATCGAGAATGACAAAATCAAAAACAAAATTGCAGAGATATTAAAGTTGAGAAGTCAGGAAAGGTAATGAAATTAATGTATATTTCAAAACATAAAGGAAAGAAAAAAGTCTATGAATTTCCTTTTTAAACCACCAACTCTGGAAACTTGCTGGCTAGGCTTTTATCTGCAGTGGCTTCAGATATTCATTTATAGATGTCATATGATATAAAGGTGCAAACTTGCCACAGCTCTACCTTGAACCCACTCTAATGGAAATTACTGACCAAATGGAATTACACACATTGCATACTTAAGTTTCTTTGTGAAAGGTATTGGAAACAATGCTCACTCTTATTCTTTTTTAAGAAGATAAATGTAGAATATTTCACTTATCTGTACAATATTGGGCCAAGCACAATAAATGCCATTAAAGAACCTTTACATTTTACTGTTTGACAATGAAGGGAGGGATAGAGATGGAGCAACAATAACAGCAACGATGATAAAAATAATATTGTGATAAAATGTCAGGCTCACATTAAGATAAAAGAGATGTAAATGCATTAGTTTTTCATAGTGTTTTAAAGATCAAAAAGCTCAGAAGTTTTTCCTAAATCTGTCACCATCCATCTATGGAAAATTCATCATCAACATTAAAGCGGGAATTTCTACTAAATAGTTAGGTGTTTGTAATTGACCCCAGATTATTGCTGATTTTATTGTTTTGATTGATTTTATCCATTATATTTGTCAGAAAAGAGTTAAATATTTTGGACTTCTCATTTGATGAGCATTTTAAAAAGTAAATATCTCTTTCTTCCTCATCACAGACTGTAAGTTTATTTTTAAAAATAAAACCCTCCATTCCATTTCTGAAATTTGCCTTGAGCATCCCACACAGTGCATGTGTATTTCTGAGAGAAGGCATTGTATGTTCCCTCCTTTTCAATCTGGACAAACCTGTGCACTGCTGGATGTAATTTAGTGTAGCAGCAGCGATGGTATCTGAATGATGCCCTTACTTTCTTGGTATAACTGTACCTGTACTTGACTCCCTGAGAATAAGATGGCTGTCCCTAATCCTGAATCGTATGAAGATGCTTATGCCTGCTCAGAAAAAGAGAACATATTAATAATTCTGATTCTGAAAAAAAAGAAAGAAACCCAGCTATACACGAAGTCTTCCATTCATCTCTTCCAGCCTTCAGAACAGTCCAAATGTGTCTTTCCGAGATACAACAATGCTGGTAGGGGACATTTGTGAATTCCTGGCTTAAACGTAATTGCTATTTTAAATCTGTGTGTTTTTTGATGGTTTGTAACCCCAAAATTGTACACTGCTGAAATGTGTTTACTCTTTATTTTTGGACCTTTAATTGAAATCTTTATTGGTATATTACATATACACATCATGATTGCACTCCACAATGAGAATTTGTACCAGTATATGACATGACTTAATTCTCATTTTTTCCATAGCTCTATTCACCTTACCAACCCCACTCCCTATATACATAAACTTTGTTTCCTTTCTTTTTTATTATAATCTCATTATTTTTCCCCTTCATCCTATTTCACTTTGAGTATTTTCTCTTTCACAATATATATCATACAAATCTAGAACTCATTTACATCTTTATTTTCTCATACCAGAGAAAAGATGTGATATTTATCTATATGTGACCTATTTATTTCACTTATGAGAATATCCTCAAGGTATGTCCCTTTAAGTATAAATGATTTAAACTTATCATTTTTATGGCAGAGTAATACTCCATTCTGTAGAAGAACCACAGCTTTCTTATCCAGTCTCCAGTTGATGGACATTGGGGTTGTTTCCCAGATTTAGTAATCACTAACTGAGCTGCTATAAACATGGTGCACATATGTCACTGTGATATGAGTCTTAATTCTTTTGTATATATACCTAGCAGAGTAATGGCTGGGTCAAATGGGACATCCAGTTCTAGCTTTTGAGGAATATCCAAACTGATCTCCACAGTGGTTGTACAAGTATACAGTCCCACCAGCAGTGGAGAAGGATTCCATTTTCTCTGCAGCCTTGCCAACATTTGTTGGCAAATGAAGAGATCAAATTGTTAGATAGAGTGGAAAAAGTGTGTGTTTTACAATTTCTCACCATTTGCGGTGTTTTCTAAACTTTTAAATATATTTAGTTCCTTTTTTTTTTACCAATAGACATGCTATCTGATGACATAAACTATTTGACAATTAGGCTTTATTTGATTTTAAAGATTATCTTTAAAGGCTGATGATTTAGCTCAATGGTTCTGGAGCCTGCCTTTCAAGTAAAAGGACCTGGGTTTGATCTGCAGTAACCACATACAACAGTGCTGGGAGTGGAGACTCATACCCACCAACAATCAGAAGCACAGAAACAGTCCTAGGTGTGGTGGTTCACAACTGTAACCCCAGAACTTGGGAGGCAAAGGCAGTAGGATTGCTGTGAGTTCAAGGCTGAGCTCAGGGCCAGCCTGAACAACAAAAGTGAGACCCTGTGTAAAAAATAAAATCTTTAAAACAAATTCTGTATTAATTGATATTTTTGTAGTTTTATAAACAAAGTATCAGAACTAAATATGTAATAGAGAATACTCTTAGAATTTACTCCCTAATTCAGCAATATATTAATTTATCAAAACAAAAAAAATTAAGTTCATTGAAAATCAGAATATGAACCATCAATTCCATCCATGGTGAGGGTATATTGGCCCTGCATAACTCTCAAGGTCAGTCACTTCTGGGAGGAAGTGGAAATATACACATATATGTGTATGTGTGTATATGTGTGCATATATATGTAAAAGCTCACAAACATGTGTTTATATATATATATATGTATATATGTAGTATATAAAAGACATAAAGATATTAATAGATCACATATAAATATAATGCATTATGTATATGAATATATATAAATAATTATGGCAAAGTCAAGGAGTCCTGGTATAGCAAAGGAGTGAAGAAGAGTTACAGAGTATGAGAGACTTGTGAGGAAGTTTGCTAGTATGAGAAATCTGGAGACTTATAGGAGAGAGGACGTGACGGTTTTAGTAATAAAACCCAGACTGAAATAAGTTACCCAGACTCAAAAAATTTACCAGAGCTTTGAGGATAAACTTCATTTACTTAATAAATTTCTCTAGACTTGGTTCCTCATGTCCCTGCTTCTGATAGTCAGTTATTATTGAAGTCAATAGTAGCTTATAATGTCCTGTCTACATGAATTTACATGAATGCATTTGCTTTGGCTTTTAACATTTTAAACTAAGCACATTTGGTTTGGCATTTCATGTTCAGCCAAGACCAAGGGAACTTCTGAACTGAATGTAAAAACGATGTGCTGTAACCAGCTCTTTCTGGGTTTGCAAGGTTTTGACAAATATTGCCATATTTTACAAAGAGACATGGGGATGAACTCAAAGGAAACCATGAAATTCGGCGAGTTCTCAAAAATTTGCTATAAACACTGGACATCTCAACTAAATTGAAACACTGAACCTAGGTCTCAGCTAATCCAGAAACAATGAAACACTTCATTTCAAAACCTGACCAGGGTCCAGAAAAACTTGACTTTCTTCTCAAATTGAACTTCTGAATAGCTGATTTTTTATGCTACAGGATTTGAAATGAAATCTTACTTTGACATTTGCTGAGAAGAAAAGGACGACTTTTTCTAAAGTCAAAAGAAGCAGAAATATATATTTATTTAAGTATCCTGATTATATATAAAAAATGACATCACAAAACATTTTTGCGCTGTTTGAAAACTATGTTTACTTTTAGAGTAAAGATGGTCATATAGTCTTCAATATTCTTTCAATCACAAATTTGGTTGGAGTTCTCTCAGAATAGAAAAGAACATAATAGAAAATATGTACAAGGAAATAGGGTGTAAGGGTAAATAACAAAGGGACAAAGAATTTGACTGTTAAAAAAAGGAACAAAGCTTATGTATATAGGAGTAGGGGTTACAGGGTGGGTGGAGGAATGGGAAAAAAAGAGAATCAAGTCATGTCATATTCTGGTACAAACTCTCAGTGTTAAATGTGATGACGATGTGTATTCATAATGTACCAGATTTGAATAAAAAAAAAAAAAGAGTTAGCTGGATAGTCATGTTCCAGTAGAGCACATTTTGAAATGGTGCTATGTCAATGTCTCTATCTTTTACAAGAACTGTGTACTATAGACAATAACATTTGTTTTTGAAAATGTAACTCAACAGCAAAACAATATACTTCCTGGGAAGATCATCAGAGAGGTGTAGATTTTCTCTGAGCTAGTTTTCCAGAATTCCTACTGAGCATTTAATGTTTGAGCAAAAATATTCTGAAACTTGAGACCAAGAACTAAATGAGTACCTTGTGGCATCAAAAAATGCCACAAGAAAAAGGCCCACATAAATTCCTGTTGTTAGACTGTTTTAAGCCACATATTTTCAGGTGTTTTGTTACATAGACACAACAGATTACAATGTCATTATGTAGACACAACAGATTATAATATTAACCTACTCATTACTTCATAAGGTCAATACTATGTTTTAATTTTGTAATAGAATACTATGTTCTCTACTGTTTAAGTCAGGAGTAATTTGATAAGTTCTTTTTTTTTTTTTTTTTTCTTTTCAAGTATGCACTGAAAATAGAAGTTTCTTTCAAGGAAGCAGTGCTGTTGCTGGCCAATTTTTCCTTCCTTCAACTAATTCACTCCTTGAGAGCACTTATGCCATACAGTATCCAGAACACAAGTTCACAGTTTAAAATTACCTTGTATTAAAAGCAAAAAATACTAAAATCTATGGGATTCATAAATCATTGCTCAGAATTTTTCCCAGGGTTATCAAAACAAGTCACTTTAATCTTTCATAACTTCTTTCATGAGACTAACAGTCATAAAACCAGCTCCTTTTTAAATTGGTCCTGATTTTGGCCATATATATAAATAATTTCTGCACCATTGATTCAACTAGTCATGTAGTCAGTACCACAACAGAAAACACCATGAGGAGCAGACTATTTTTGAATGGTTTATTATAAAAGTTTGGAGATAAATTTTGTTTTCTATAACAAACTTCATTGCTGTTTACTGCTTTATAAAATAATCATCTAGGTCTTTGACAAAAGTGCTATAAGAACAATTTTAACATCTCAATGAGGAATAAAACAGGCTTCTTACATATTTATAAGTAAATTTAATGGACACATTATAAAACATTTAACACAAAGCCATCGATATGTTAAAAAGAAAGCAAGAGAACATAGGGAAAAGTAAACAAAATATTAAACAAACTTCTACATAATTCTTAAATAATGTTATTCCTATGTATCACAAGAGCACGACGGCACTGTTTTACAGAGCTGAGAGTTGCAAAATGTCTATAGATCATTCTACATAATATTATCTGAATTTATCTCAGTAAATACTATTTTTATACTGTAAAAGTTAAAATCACAAAAATTACTTGCCATTAAGTTAATAAATAATTGGCTTTGTAGATGCTATCCATTCAGTATTTTAAATTGAATTTGTATAGAACTTACAGAAAATCCAGTTTAAAGATCCATCTTTCATGTTAAATTCTAACCTATACTTAATTAATTCTCTAAAAAAGAAAAAGTCGTTCCCAAGTCAGCCTTAAAGCCTCGATTCCTCAAGTTTGCGCATAGTTGGTTTTCTTTGTGGATAACTCTGAGCCTTGTGATACTCTTTATTAAAATAAGCTCAAAGCCAATTGTTTTACATTCACACATTCACTTTTTGGAATATGTGGAATATTTTGCCCTATTTAATGAATACTTAAATACATAAATTACTTAGTATCACATTTATCATTCCAAAAATAAATATAATAAATCCCTTAATTAGTCGACATAAAATATGAGCCATTTCATCATTCTTAAATGGCTATTCTGAATGTTCTTTCAAAACATAAGACTCAAACTTAAAGACAATGCCTAAACTATGACCTAAACAGCACAGGATATACCAAAACTATACTATGTTAAATTCCATATTCTGATTGGCTAATTTAGAAAAACAAAGAATATTTTCACAGTTACAGTTATCCTATCTTGTTCTGTAATGGAAATGTGACAACTGAAAATTAAAAAAAAAAAAAAACACTATTAGTTCTCCACTTTTCAAATATGCATTTAATGTAAATGTGTCTCAGTGGGGAATAGATGTCATAGAAACAAAAGGAAGAGTAAATTGCCTGCAATTAAAAAAAATAATAACTACCAAAAAAACCCTCAGAAAAGGATAAGAAGTTGTACAGAAAGAGTGGAGAATGTGTACTGTCCTTTAGAAAAATTATCGTAGAGGACTCCTAGAAAAAGGAGATATTTCAATAATGACTTCAACAATAAAAACATTAAAATTGAGGATTAGTACTGTATTACATGAAATGTATTGTAGACTTTTATTTCCCTTTTACTCTATAATTCTTTTTTTTTAACAGATTTTCCCTAAATTAAAAAAGTCTGCTTATTGAAGATAGCATAACCACTTCACATGTGCAGATATTATGATTCTATTGTATATTTTTAATGCTTTTTGTCTTTATCTTTTTTTTAACCTTGTTGCTGGATTTGGCCATTTCCCTCAAATATATAATTTGATATTCTTTTCAGATTGTATGGTTTGTAAAATTTTTACACTTTATGGTTTCATTCATATTATTGCTCATATTATGTGACAAAATAAATTCCAGGGTAGACTTTTGAGATCTGAAATTATGCGATTATTTTACTCGAAGTAAATATTATGGCTCTCATATTTTAGAAATGGATAAATGATTTTAAGATTTTTAATCTAGATGATCTCAAAGTTTGTATTCAATGTATAAAAATTGTATATTTTTATATAACATGTGTGCTAAAAGACAATCTAAAATGTCATTCTAAAATCACATATAATATGAATATTACATGTAGATGTCCATATAATACATATATTTTGAAGTTAAATGACATCATTTCTAGTGAGAAGTTTCATGGATCAGTGTGTTAAACACTGTGCTGAAATAGGTAGATGATTACAGTAACAATGATCAAAGACAAAGAAATGGGGGTCAGATTATTTATTTAATCATATATATATGATTAAATATATATATGAGATTTTATATATATATATATATATATATATATTTTTTTTTTTTTTTTTGAGACAGGTTCTCGCTTTGTAGTTGAGGCTGGCCCTGAGCTTAGCCTCAAACTCATGTCACAGCAATCCTCCTGTCTCTGCCTCCCGAGTGCTTGGATTACAGGTGTGAGCCACCACGCCAGGCACTGTGGTATGTGGTACTGGTTGCTGCTGGGCGTGAGTCTCCACACCCAGTATGGTATGTTGTTACTGGGAATCGAACTTGGGTCCTTGCGCTTGCATGACAGGCGCCGGAACCACTGAGCTAACTCCCCTGCCCCTGAATATTTGGGAGCTGTAAAGTGGAGAACTTTAAAGCTGAGATTTTTTAAAATTCAAATCTTTATTGTTACATTATATATACACATCATCATTACATTCAACATTGAGAATTTGTACCATGGCATCACTTAATTCTCATTTTATCCCATTCCCTACTCACCATACTACTCCACCCCCTATATACATAAGCTTTGTTTCTTTTTAAAATTCTATTATATATAATAGATACTATGAAATAGAACGTATTTAAAAGGAAATATGGTGTAGGGGTGAATAATGAGGGGAAAATAATGTGATGGTTATAAAAATGATGTGATGGTAATAAAGCTGAGATTTTACATTTTAGGAAAAAAAGCATTTTCAGGCCACTTTGTAAAAGTCTTGGAAAAGAATTCCCCAAGATTGCAAAAGAAAAGATGACCTGGAAATATTTGAGTTAGTCTGTTGCATCATTAGTTTTGTAGAAATGAAAATATTAAGAAAAATTTTACATTTGTAATTACTAAAGTAAGAGTGAAAAGAATTATCTATTATCACCATCAATCAAAGTAAGGAACAAATGACACACATTTGGGAGAATGAGAAATTATAATTTGAGAGATCAGTGTCTATAATTGTACTTAGATATTGCTGAATGCTTATAAAATTTTTGAAAGAGAATTGGTCTTTATCAAAAAGAAAATCACAAAACAAAATATATTAAAGATAAAATTCAAATTCTATGGAAAGCAAATTGCACATGTATATACTTCGAAATCCATCTGATTTAAAAAAAATATATATATATATATATCCACACATTTTTATTTCGTATGTCTTTTGTGTCAGGCAAATCTGGAACATAGCAGGCTATACAACCGCTAGTATTTCAGACTTCATTATTATAAGTACAGCACACAGATAAAGAAGGTGGGGTCTCTCTGTTATTGTTCAGTGGGTACATGATACATTAGGTATAGTGTTTATTCCTAAAAATATTTTTTCTTATACCATGCAAAATATCTACAGATATACTTAAGGATTCAAGTGAACTCCAAATGCTGTTTAGAAAATTTAACTACATCTATTATTGTCCCTCATTTGCAAACAACTTTAGAAGCCTTATAGGGATTAAGATGATCTAATTAATTCTATATTGTTTACATTAAATTTGATAAGAAAGCTGAATATTTCTTCAACACACACAGGCTCATGGGTGGTACTGAGGAATGATGATAGACATGTCAATTAATTTGACTGTGATAAACATTAAACGATATAAAAGTATATAAAGTTATCTTAATTTACATTTTGAATGTATACAATTCTTACTTGGCACTTAAAAAAATAAGCTAAAGTGAAAAGAAGAGTTTTTGATAAACAGAAGGATACCATTTACCCATTGGCAATCACTCTCAGTCGCTAAACCAGAAGCATCATGCTAAATAAACTGCGCATTTTTGGCTCTTTTTTTGCAAAAGACTTGACAGTTTTTAACATTGCAGAACTTTTCTTGTTTTTTCTGATTCTCTGAATTTGTTTATACTTTTCTCCACATGGATTTTAATGATTCTCCTTTTTATTCAGCTGTCAAATTCCGATAAAGATTGCAGATCTCATAATGAAGTATCCAATTCAGGAAATATCCCTGCACCATTGTACCACAGTAATCCAAAGAAAAGTTTGACAAGGAAATAATAAAACTGCTTGGCTTGATCCCATGAAGATCTCGAATCAGAGAAGTTGAATGCAGCCACCCTGATTAGTGTCAGGTACAGAGCTCAAGAGCGTGTTCTACGCACATGTCATGAGTTTCAGTGATCGGTTGACAGGTCAACCCAATTGCTTGGCCATGGCTCCATGCCCTAATCTCTAGCTCTGATTCCATTTTAAAGTATTAAAATAAAAATACCCAGTAGTGTACAACCACTACAAGTGTTCTCATCTTTGCAGATTCTTCATTAGGAATGGAGGAAAAATAAACCTGTGACTTTAATTTAGAAAATAGTTTTGGCCTCCTTTAAAAATAAAGCATCGGAGTTTCAATGATATTGGAGAGGAAATTGAAATCTAATCTTTCGTTAAAGCTTTTTAAAAAAAAAAGTCAGAAAAAACGCATTTGAAATTGTCTTTAGAGTGTTAAGCATTGAAAGAGCCCATCGTAAGATAATGAAATAAAAGTTGTGTGAGGCTCATGGACTTCCGAGAAATGAAAGCAAAATAACAAGCAGATAGAGTAAGAATGATGTATGGTTTACTGAGCATTTAAATGAGTGGACTATAAGAATGTATTTAACACTGATAGGGAAAAAGATGGAAGTATATCAAGAAATACGTCTTAGGAAGAGGTGTTTGAATCTTCGACCAACAGGCCACATTAGGAACAGATTAAAGAAAAAAAAAAAAAACAATGAAAGTCTCACAACATCTCTCATTTTCTAATGTGGCATTTAAGGGTGGTTATATTTAACCCATTTGCCTGGGGATGTTGCTCAGTGAGAGAATGTGCTGAAGGAAAAGGGTTCAATGTCCAGCATCAACAAACAATTGAAAAAAACAAACAAAAAAATAAAGCAAACAGAATAAAAACATTTGGCAGAGCATAATAAGCTATGCTGGCTATTTTTAGGGTTGGTCCTTCATTTCTATCTTTATATAATTATCCTGAAATATCTAATAACAGCGACAAATTTTGAATATCATCTGATAAAAAAATATAAAGTTGATATTGTGAGATCGAAAATATTTAAAAGGAAAGATGGCATAGGGGTAAATAATGAGGGGGCAAAGAATTTGATAGTAATAAAAAAAAGAAACAAAACTTATAGGTATAAAGGGTGAAGAGTTGCAAGGCGGCGGGAAGGGGGAAAATGAGAATCAAGTCATGCCACATTCAGGTACAAACTCTCATGTTGAATACAGTGATGATGTGTATTCATAATATACCAACAAAGATTTAATTTTAAAAAAATAACACTCATCTATAGCTACTGACACATAGGACAGACAGCTCCTTTTTGCTGATCTGTGTTTGGAGTACAGGGTCCAGTCATCACAAGCAGTCTTAGATTTAATGAAGCTCCTTTTTTTCTAGTACTCTCAAAGAGGATTTAGTCAAAACAATGAAACATAGTCAGCTTGCTTTCCGTTCCCAAAGACTGTTGTTTTCAAATGACAATATTATTGTCACAAACAGAATCACAGGAGCAGCGATGGTGAGGGAAGAACTGGCAAATTAGATGGGGCACAGCTTGCCTAGGTTAGGGACGAAGATTAATGAAAACAAAGAAAATCAGTAGGCGAAGAAAGTTGAGAGATTGAACTCCATGGCTGTACCGTCTTCATTTTTTTTTCCCTTTTCTTCTTGCATTTTTTTTTTTTTTACTCAAAGTAACCATTTCATACTTTATCATGCGAAAGAAATAAAATTTGTGAGCTCATGTTGATGAATTTTGCTTAGTTATCACAGTGGAACAGTGAATATTATCATCCATAAAGTATAGTAATTCACAAAACTGAGTTTAATAAATCCTTAGAAGTGACATTGCCAGTGGAATATACATTTACATACTTATTGGCACTTTCTCTGTAGACTGTAAGATATAATGCTTCATAATTTCAATAATTTCCTCAATTTTTTGTCAATAGCTTGTGTCCAATATGATAGGGAAGATTCCTTTAAGTTGTAATTTATCTCATCATGAATGCATTTAATATTTTATATGATTAAAAATTTTTTAAATACTGTCTTCAGTTTTATTCATTCTTCCCTTTGCTTAACAGGGTTTAGATTTCATTTTACATATTTAAAAAACATTCTTGATAATCTTTAATTTTATATGTAGCATCTGCCAAAACTTTATTTTCTAGCTTTTTTAAGCACTCCATAACTAAGAGAATTATTATATACTCAAAGATTATTAATCTATTGCCCCTTTTGCCTCATATTATCATTATCTCAAACATTTTCCTAATTTAAATTCATGATCCATTTGGAATTTTTTTTGTATTATGACACTAATTTATTTCATTTTGTTTTCCTACAGTTTTATACTGAAAATTAAAACTATTTATTGAATGTTTCATATTTTACTTCATAGTTCTTCCTAACTCAATGGTTCTCCCTTAACAGCAGCGACTGTTAAGTATCTTCAGTGATTATTATGGGAAGTTATTAAAATAGGATAAAACAATACAAAACAAATAATACATTTAGTAATTATCCAATATTTTGTTTAACTCTGACACAATTCCTTCCACCTTGAATTTTCTTATTTAAAATTTTGTGTTTTTATTACTATGTGAATCTTTGCCTCTAAGCAAATATTTTTAGGGAAAATGCTCTGTGTGTTGAGTATGTGAAAGTAGCTACTATGACCCTTTTAATAACAAACAAACCTTCAATGTGTTTTTTGTTGTTGTTGTTTGTTTATTTATTTCAAATATGACATTCCAGAGACACAAATCACTTGACAAAATAAGTGAGTTATCTGGCTTACTCTTTTTAGATGACATAAATTTTGCTCGTTTTCCTCCACATTCTTTACCCAGTGTTATTTTGAGAGTATCTGTAGCCTTTTCCCTACTTCTTACAAGTGTTAACTTTTTTTTCTTCTTCTTTATCTCCAGATCTGATATATTTGCTTTACATTCACCAGAGTTTAATCACTGCGAACAATTACAGACAATTTTGGTTAATGTAATGTTTAGCATTGTGAGGTCTAAATTAGATAACATTAATGGTCTTCTTGGTTCCTCACATACTATAACTTTTCATGAGTGTGAAACTTTTTGTCTCACAACTATGTGGCCAGCATCAAAATGATTCTCGACCACTGGTTTCATCATCATCTAAAAGTTCTTAGTTTTAAATACAGTGTGGCCAACAGAACTCAGGTGGCTGAGGTAAGAAAATTACCATGAAATTAGAAGCCAAATTAGGGAAAACAGAACCATATAGTTCAGGGAGACATGCTTGGTTACAAATTGTGACACATTATCTAGTGTTTATCTGTTCCACAACTTCACTCTGAGCTACTGTATTTGAATCTGTTTAAACAAGGAGGAACTTTTTAATTTGATAGAAAATGATTATACATATTGTAAAAATATTGCAAGATGAACTAGCTCTATCATTCTAGCAATGTTCATGGCCAGATAGAAATATGAAAGAAATATAATAGCTATTATTCTTGCCTAGCTGAATGTTATATTATTTTTTAATCTTTATTGGTACATTAAATATACACATCATGATTGCACTCCATAATGGGGATTTGTACCAGTATAAGACACAACTTAATTCTCATTTTTTCCCATAGCCCCACCCACCCTACCACCCCCCCATATACATAAAATTTGTTTCCTTACTTTTTTGTTACAATCTCAACATTGTCCCCTTTCACCTTATTTTA
>PVIR01020923.1:0-29929 GCA_004026965.1 Petromus typicus | reverse complement strand
AAAAAAATGAAAATTTCTTTTCATTTATAAATTTAAAAGAAATGAAGTAATCACTTGAACATACGCTTTATTAAATCAGACATCCATTTTGTACACAATCTAAACTTTCAATAAAGTGAATAGAAAATTCATATACAACAAAATTTTTCAGTGTGAAACAAAGTCTTATTTAGTTTAAAATGAAGATCCTTTAGAATTTAGATTTTACTAATTTTAATAATTTATTATTTACTATTAGTAGCATATTAGAGTACCACATTATGTCTATCTCCAAAAGCTGAATAGGTTCTAATACCAAAAAGGAGTAAAAAAATTTCCAGAATATTTAAGCAATGTTTATTTTTATAATTTTTTATTTTATTTGCTAATCTTCTTGACTGAGTTTTAGCTAACTTTTAAAAGGCTAAAGGTATATTTTCTTTAGCTGAAATTAGTAATAATAAGTAGTGATATAAGTAAAATGTCATGTGTTACAATTTTTAAATATCTACTAGAAATTCTCATAAATAATTTGGATGATGCCTACTTTAATTTCCATTTTTAAAAAGTTTATTGAGCATTATCTATCTTCATGTAGCTCATTACCAGTCAATCACAGCTCATTTTAGTTATCTATGAATCCCATCACAGCAAATACAGATGAAAAATGATTTTCTGCCTATGAACATAACTTAACCTCTTTAATATTCTAAGATCATCCTTGGCTCAATTAAGTTACTGCTGAAAGACTGACTATTGAATTATCTCAGCAAATGAAAGTGGAACAGGAGTACATTGTAAGATATTCTCATTATGGGGCCAAGGAAAAAACAAGTTAGAGTTGAAGGAAACAGTAGAATATAGCTGAGCAAATACAGATTACTTTGAAATACAGAGAATGGGAAACAAAAACATAAAAAATAAAGGATAAAACTTATGCAAATAGGTAAGCATATGATTGGGTAATTAGCCTTTTGGATAAAAATCCAAAGGAAAAGGAATCAGTGTGTTGAAGAGGTTGCCCCATCCCTGCGTTTACTTCAACACCACTCACGTGAGTCAAGGCATGGAACTGGTTTACATGTTCATCGGGAAAAGAACATATTAAAAAAACATGGCACATACACAAAACAGCATTCTATTGAGCCTTTAAAAAGAAGGGAAGCCTGTCCTGTAAAACAACCTGGAGGAACATGAAAGGCTTCAGGCTGCATAAAGAAAGGCAAGCACAGAAAGACGAGTGTTACATGATCTCACTAGCCTCTGGAAACTTTGAGAAGTGGGATTCACACAAGTGGAGAGTAGAAGGGTGGGTTCCAGTGGCGAAGGCGTGAAAGCCTGAAGATATGTTGGTTTAAAAAAAAAAAAATGTAGGGCCGGGGAATTTAGCTCAATGGTTCTGGCGCCTGTCTTGCAAGCGCAAGGACCCGGGTTTGATCCCCGGTAACCACATACCTATACTGGGTGTGGAGACTCACGCCCAGCAGCAACCAGTACCACATACCACAGTGCCTGGTGTGGTGGCTCACACCTGTCATCCCAGCACTCGGGAGGCAGAGGCAGGAGGATTGATGTGATGTGAGTTTGAGGCTGAGCTCAGGGCCAGCCTGAACTACAAAGCGAGACCCTGTCTCCAAAAAAAAAAAAAAATGTAAAATTTCAGTTAGAGAGGAGAAATAAGTTCAAGTGCTTTATTGTGGGACAGTAATTATATTTAGTAACAGCATAGTATATCTGTGAAAAATGCTCAGGGATTTTAAGTGCCCTAAAACAAAAATGATAATATGAAATAATGCAGTTTAATCAATTTAATTTAGTTATTCCAATAAATAGGTTTGAAAGCATATTTTTGATAAATAATAAATCTAATGATGTTTGTATACATGAAAAATACATAAAACTTTGTCGATTAAGAAATAAAGCTTTAAAATATATTTTAGCACACATATAGGACATTACAGTGAGTAATGAGAGAGTAATGAGTTAATAAATGAATGGATCAAGAAGAACAATGCTGTCACAACATAATTTCTGATACTTTGCAAAGGCATCACATCACAAAATCTGGACGCTTATGCTATTTTCCTTATGTGACATTTAACTACTTGCTTTCCTTCCTTCCTCCAAGACAAAAGTCAGAAAATCCAGCTGCTCAACAAGAAGAAGGTATTCCCATGTCTTACCCGATGATTCTTTTAATGTGAGCCCAGGTAAGCTTCCATTTCCCCTGATGCCAAGGTTATGTGCTACTATTTCCTTCAGTTTATTAAAAGGTAATCTCAAATCTCAAACATATATTTGCCTTATCTGTAAAGAGTTGTGTTTATTAGCTTACCGGAAGAAAGTACCCAGGAGGAATATGGGACTGTAAAGTATGTAAGAGCAGAAAAAAGGTCCAGCTCTTCCACTTAATAGTTAAAACAGCAAACTTAAGAAATAATTAACTTTGAACAATCTTTGTATCCACTTTTCTAGTTTTTACCATCAAATTGTTTTCTTTCCCTGCTTTGTTTTTCCCCACCCCCTCACTTCCCCTTTCCCCACAGACATTTTCTGCCTGTTATGCAAAGCCTATCACACATGAACCTTGCAGGCCTGTTTTGTGTTTAGCTTCATTCTTTGTTTTTCTTCCTTTGCTTCAGAAGGGTACTAATAGCTGCCTTTCCGAGTTTCATGTGGCTTGACTTGGCCCACTGAGATGAACACCCTGACAGACAGAAAGACGCTCAATAGACACCAAATTCCAAGATGGCTGCCTTAGGACGCAGCGCTCTGCTCCGGCCTCTGCGTCCCCTTCTACCACATATCCAATGAGACTGACCCGCTCTGCCCCGCCCAGACATATTGGTCGGGTTATTGGTTTTATGCCCATGAAGATTTCAGGATAATCATAAGATAACTATGCCTTTGTTGTCATATTCCCTTTTAAAGTACTTATTCTAATATATTACAATTCAGAGACTTAAATGTCATCTACAAGTAAATGTCATGACATCTTCACAATAGATTTAAATAAAATATTAATTACTGCATATTAAAACAGATTTCAAGTTCATAAGTTTCCTACTTAGGCTGCCAATGAACATGTCAAACTCTACCTTCAATTACATATACATATTTACATTTTCATCATGAATGAGTCTTCCTAGTTTTTAATGATGACTATAGAGGCTCTAAAATTCAGAGATTTCTTTATTATCGCATTATGCAAATTTCACTTTTTTATTTTAGTTTTTTAGAGACAGGGTCTCAATTTATAGTTCAGGTTGGCCCTGAACTTACTACGTAGCCCAGTGAGCCTCGAACTTGCAGCAATCCTTCTGCCTCTGCTTCCTGAGTGCTAGGATTACAAGAGTGAGCCACCAAGCCCAAAAAATTGATCTTTATTAAGAAACAAATTTAAAGCTCTGAAATGTGATGTGAAGGGACTTGACCTAAAGATGTAGCTCAGCATAACTTACATTTGCTCCTTCAAATGGCAGTTTTCTCCAAAAAATCACTATAGAATCCTCCTGAAACCACAAGTTATTAGGAATGGGGCTTTTGTTCTAAAATAACTGGTACATTGATGTACTTGAAGCCACATGGTTAAATGTGTCGAAATAAAATATGTTGGCTGAAAACGTTTTTTTAAAAAAAAAAAACAATTGGCAAGTTTTGAATATCCTATAGACTAGAAAACTACTGTTCTTAAAAAATACATCTCTCTCACATACATATTCTAACCACAGGCAAAAACACATGCTCACCCTTTGCTTCTGTTCTGGAAGTAAAAAGGTTAAAAAAATACAACATTAATGCAGGGTGGCAGGAAAAAGATGGATAAATCAGCACCAGGTGAATTCCCTAAGGAAGTAAGAGGTAGTAGTCATAAGAAAGAAAGAGTCTCCTCTAGGTTTCTCAGTTTGCCACCAGTAATTAGTGAAATATCACAAACATATCAGAAGTTGAGCTAACATTATTCTTGATATGAGAGAAAAAATGAAACAGAACACTGAATACTTATAGTATAGTTTATAGTAAATTCTCTCCCTTTCTCCTGTTTCTCTATTTTAAAATGATCCCCCACATTTCCTGAAGTAATGCTACAGCTGGAAATATTCAATTGGTTTATGACAGATTTTCTTTTCTTTAAATATCAAGTTTTAAGTGATTAGTTGGTAGTCTCAAATGATTATTATGAAACTGTAAAGTTATACAAAAGGGAACAACACAATGAATTCTTTTATATTATAATGTTGTTCCTTACTGTCATTTTCATGACTGAGAAGCATGTTATGAATGGACAACGGAAGCTTTCCCTTTGTAGGTTCAGTAAAGTTTGAGAAAGATCAGCATAGTAAAGAAAGGGATCATAGGGAATATCATTTTCCCTCTTACTAGCTGTGTGATCTTGCACAAGTCTCTTCTCGCTGAATTTCAGTGATAATAGTGATCCCCCCTCACAGAGTTGTAGAGATTAGTCACCAAAATTGAATACATTTTCTAGCACAGTGCCCAGCACACAAAAGTTCTTTAGTAAAGGCTGGCTTTTTGTCTGTATTTCACAGGAGAGAATATGAAACGGTAGAAGCGACAGAATCTTTGGGTAAAGCTCTCTCAGAGGCTATCCACTGCCTGCCCATTATTTTTATCTCACATTCACATCTTTGACCTGCACTTGTGATGAGGCTCATAGGGAGCGGAGTCTAAGAGCTCATGCAGAGAGACTCATGAGGAGTCTAAGAGCTTATGTATACAAGATCCTGCCACAGTGCCCGATGTCACACAAAAGCTTGGCAAACAATATTTTTGGTTTTCTTGAAACAAACACATGTTACTTTGGCATTCTGGTGAGAAGTACCTAAAGTACACCTCCTTTTCTATACCTAGAGTTTCCATTCTTATCAGAAAAAAAGCCACACATGAAAGAGAAGAGAGATGAGTAATGATAAAAAGTAGACTACTCATAATTTCTTTCTCTTTTCTATTTTTCTTCTCTGGAAAGTACAGAGAGAGTAGGAAATATCATTAAGAATAAAAACAAATTTTATTGTAACCACCTCACATGAAATGTTAACGACAAAGAGCTTTGCCTGATGAGACCAAGGTACTCTGAATAAAGTCACAAATTCATTGTAGCTATACGTATTTCTTCCTGATATTTTAGGTCATATGCCAGATGGCAGAAAACACTTACACATAATGACTTTTCCTGCATGTGCCAACATATGCTGCTGAATTGCCTACACAGGAAAACCTTGCTCACTGCAAGTCTCCCTGGAAGTATTTCAAACAAAGCACATCCATTAACATTTGTTTATTGTGCCACTGTGAGTATATGACAGCTTTTATTTCTTTCCCAAATACTCAGGCAACAGTTGAGGTTATACTGAATTTGTCACATGAAGGGCCCGTGATTCCGGACGTATTCAGAATGGTTTTCATTTCAAACATTTGTATTAAATGTCTCCCCTCACTTCCAACCTCCACAAGCATCAAATTTTATGAATATGTATAACAAGAATCATAAAAGACAGATATTATTAAAGATAAAAGAAATATGAAATATGAGATTATACAGTGAGTAGTTAATATTTACCTATCTAGATAAATTAAGATATTGAATACAAAATTTTGTCTTAAGTTTAAACATAAGCATGTGAATTCCATATTTATTTTAAAGCCTATAAAGCAAAAATCTTTGCTTATCTCCACAAACATTAAAGCATATTCAATCTTTTAAAAGTAACTTATTCCCCATATGTTATGCAGGAGCTTGTAATTCACACTCTTCTCTGTGTAGGTAATTTGAATGCATTATTCCCTTATGTGAGGAACAGATCGGGGAGCAAAGAATTATAAAAGAAAAAAAAAAAGGTTCTAGTACAAAAACAACATCTTCTCAATAACTGAAATAAGAATAGATACATATTTTATATCAACTGCCTTCAACACATGCATGAGTCTTTACTACATTTGTGGTTTTTAAGTGCTTTCTGTGCACATGCAGTAACGAAGGAGTTCCCAAACCCTAAGTTTTTAAATACTTAAAAAAGGTGTCTTCTAACAAGAGTACACCATAGAACTTGTCACAAAAGCTATCATGGGGCAATACTATAAATTGGCTCTATGGAATTTGAAAATTCCATAATTCCAATTTTGAAAATTCCAAAAATTCCAATTTTGAAAGTTCTTAAGGAATGTAAGGACATATAGGAATAAATATCTAAAGTTTGAAGTTATATTACTGTAAATACCATGTCATCCTGGTAGAGGAAAAAAAAAAGTAGAATGACCAAAGGAAACCTTCAGTTAACTATGGATACATTGTATGTAAAATTAAGCATATTTATAATTTGTGTAGATAACATTTTGACTATTCTAAGAAAGAGCTATTTTAACAGTGTCATAATATTTTATACAAAATGTACCTACAGACCCAGTGTGTTCAATTTTTGGAAGCATTTTGGCTTATCTCGTTATATGTGTGGCATTTATTGTTTAATTTATTTTAAGTTGCCATTATTTATTAACTCCTTGAGAAGGCAGCTTTAACATCATAAGTCAATGTACATGATCCTTTGTCTAGAGAAATTAAGCATGGAAGGTGAGTGGTTTAGACTTGGAAATCAGGGAAGTCTGAAGATCCCACAGAGAAACGGGAAACAGGTCACGGGCTCAGGCAGCACAAAGAGATAAGTTAGATCTACCTGATGTCGGCTGGTCTTTGAATGGCAGTGTTGAATAATTAGTTATGGAGTGTTTAAGGGAGTTAGAATAAACTACTACTGCTGAAACTGAATGGATATATGGATATATCATTTTTCACTAGAAATATACCAGGTCATAATTAATGGAGAACAACGTATTCATGCCATCGTCACATAAAATGATGAAGGGAAAAAATACTGACTAGACAAATAAATGGAGCAACTGATGAGGTACTTAAGTGTATGTCTTACCTATGTCAACATAGAAGTCTTAGCCAATAAAACCACTTTTCAAAAATAAACTTAATAGAAAACTTTTCAAAATTGATAAAAATTTACTAACAGCAGAATCTCACTAAAAAAAAATCAACAGAAGAAAAATAACCCATATAGATGGCCAGATATTTAAGAAAGAAGAGTAAGAAATAAATATGCACATGTGTTGGTAAGCTTACAGAATATCAGTTGTACAAAGCAGTAAAAGTCTGGTATCGCTAAACACAAACTCTCATACACAACCCTCATCCAAACACATACATATGAAAATATTCTCAAACTTTAATAGACATGAAGCAATAAGAATTTCCATACATGTTCAAAGACTGAACATATACTTTTGATTATCTAGTCATTCAGTTCTATAATCCCCAATTCCAGTCCAGTCATGTAAAAATGTCGGTAGGAAAAACCATCTGAATATAAGTTATTTCAGGTGGGTCAAAGATAATGTAGAAAAACTCTTCTGGCAAAATTACTTACAAGGGGGCCGGGGAGTTAGCTCAGTGGTTCCGGCGCCTGTCTTGCAAGCACAAGGACCCGGGTTCAATCCCCGGTAACCACATACCATACTGGGTGTGGGGACTCACGCCCAGCAGCAACCAGTACCACATACCACAGTGCCGGGCGTGGTGGCTCACGCCTGTAATCCCAGCACTCGGGAGGCAGAGGCAGGAGGATTGCTGTGATGTGAGTTGGAGGCTGAGCTCAGGGCCAGCCTGAACCACAAAAGAACCTGTCTCAAAAAAACCTAAAATAAAAAAAAAAATACTTACAAGGGCTTCAAATTAAAAGCATTCCACCTATCTATCTAGAATGAAATTATCAATAATGATGTACAAATATAATGAAACTTAATGCAGTAATTAACTTTACTACACAAAATATTGATGAATTTACTAAACATAAGCTCAATTAAAAGAAGCCAAACAAATACTACATAATGCATGAGTTGATTTACATATGCAAGACTTGTCAATCAGATATTAGGATAAGTGATTAGTATTTTAGAATGTGGTGTGTCTGTGTGGTGGTGTGTGGGTGTGGGTGTGGGTGTGGGTGTGTGTGTGTGTGTTACTGAGGACTCAGTCCAGGGTCTTCACAGTGAACTACATGCCCAGACCTTTCTATTTTCATTTTTATTTAATCTTGTGACAGGATCTTGCTGAGTTGCTAAGTACACCAGGGCAGGTGGGATTGAATTTGAGATCCTCTTGCCTCAGCTTCCCAGAGTGCTGGGACTATAGGCATCAACCAATGTACTCAGATACGAGTGATTAGTTTTAGGGAGAATAACACAATAAGTACAAGGAGGTATAATGAGGATGCCTAAGTCTTCAAAATATTTTCAAAAAATATTCCCTTTTCTTTTGTATTACTGGCATTGAAACAAGAGCCTTAGGACTGAGCTGCAATCTAGACTTTTTATTTTTTTTTATATTGAGAAAGAGTCTAAGTCTCTTGATGATTCAGAATTATACATTTGAATGTGTGTCTTTTTTTTGTAAGTTTTTGTTCCCATCAAAAAAAGGAATAAACATAAGGCCACATGATACTAGAAATGAATCATGTTGTGCTAGAAATTCCTAAAAAAAAAAAAAAAAAGGTAGAAAAAATTGTACAAGAAAACCAAAAGCACAATAACTAGTGTACATACAGTCTGCTTTCTCATTGCTAAAAACATTACCCAACACTCTCAACTTGAAAGGGGAGAGGTTTAGTTGGCCTCGCATTTATAGGAGATTAAGTCCGTGGTTGGCTGGTGTTAAGGAAGAAGGACCTTGACAGAAGGGCGTGGCTAAACAAGGGTTCACAGCATCCAGGAAGCACCAGAGGAGGAGGAACCAGAGGCCCCGAGCACACTCACAAGTGCGCCTCACCGATTCCCTAAGTGACTCCCAAGTCAGTCCAGTTGACAAAATGAAGCTTACGCCTCGCAGGGACATGTAAGGGACGAGAAACTGAGAAAGTTCTCAATGGCCTCAGCTGGACCAGTGTGAATCACAACTACATGGTATCCAATAACCACGGAAGAAAAACAAGATAATTGACGTTTATGAAGTTTTCCCTACAATCAATGCGGGTGGGGTAATGGAGTGGAGAGAAATCACTGTACATCGTAAGTTAACTAGTACTTGAAATCAGTGTGGAAATTCCTTAGGAAACTGAAATTAGAAATTCCATTTCACAAAACTGCACCTCTATCTTTCTAACAGACTTTTAAAAAAGCAATCATACTATAGTGTCTTAGTCCCTTTTACATTGCTAAGACACAACCCAATCCCACAATTTAAAAATAATTATTTTGGCTCAGGTTTTTGAGGATTCAGTCCATAGTCGGCTGACTCCATGAGAAAGCGCTGCAGGAGAAAATCTTGGAGCAGGAAAACTGCTCACATCAGGAGAGTCTGGGAACAGAAGGAAGGGGGGAGCCAGGGAAGACGACAAGGGCTTCCTGGCCATGTCTCCAGGGGATGGCTCTTCTGCTCAGACCTTACCATTGAACAGAAAGTCAGCTGTAGCACCTTCCTGATCCAGTCATCCTGCAAACCCCATCTCTGGATAGATGAGGCTTTGGGGGCACATACCTGATGTAAACCATAACATACAGTGACATGCCCAGGCCCATGTTTATAGCAGCAAACACCTCATAGCTATTTTGGAAGTGGCTTATATGTCCATCAGCAGCAGAACAAATAAAGGGAATGTGGTACTATATACAGTGGAGTACTCAGCCCTTAAAAGGAAATATATGAATCATTTGGAGGAAAATAGATGCACTGTAAGACCATAATTCTACATGCAAGAAATCAAACATGAACAGTCAAATGTCACATGGTTTCTGTTATGTGAAGTACCAAAACTATAAATAATCTAAAGAGTAAATTAAAGATAGATGAAAAGAAAGAGAAAAGTAGACACTGTAAAGAGGATTTGGAAACTGCGGTAGATGGGAAGGAAGGAAAGGAAGGGAGAAAATGATTAAGATAGAAAGTTAATGCACCAACTTCCCAAGAAGAATGTCGTTACTGTGCAGTCCAAACATATATTACTATCAAAAGCAACTTCATTCAAAAAAATTATGAGAGAATTCAAGAGAAAAAATGTCTAAAATTTTTGATTTGGCAACTCATGGAAAAGGAAATTCAAGTAGTGAATAAGAAGTGCAAAACTACTTGATAAAAGGTCCATTTGAACCACACTGAGCTATCCCAGCCAGTACATGAGAGAGTCTCGCTCTCTAGTAGTCTGTGTGGAGGCCACATCTGTGCCAGGTGAGCTCTAAACTCCCTTACCCCAGCAAAGGATTCTGGGAAATATGTCACCTCTTCAGGTTTTCTCATAGTCTCATAGATGATTATGATCCCAACTTTAACAACCATTGTTGATGTGTGTTGCCACCACTGCATTTTTTTTAAGGTCCAAAACTCACAGAATATCATATGTAATATGGAAAAATAAGGTAAGCGGAGAATCAAGGTAATATAAGTAAGATTAGAAGCAGGTAAAAGTCCTCTTTTAAGCTTTCAATTTCTAATATATATATATATATATATATATATATATATATATATATATATATATAAATAAATGGTGAGAATGAAACAATACATAAAATGTGAACATAAGGCACACAGTAATCTTTAACAAATCTTAGTTGTTATTATTACAAGTACCTGCTTACAAATGATAAATGTAAAAAATAAACATTCGTATTGGACAATGTATCAGATTAAAAACTCACACAGCTTTCAACATAAACGTACTACTATATAAAAGTGTCATTTGAAACCTCAGAGATTTGACTGACACCCACAGTCATTTCCTGGGGAGTACAGGAAGATCTTTCTCATCCTGCTGGGCTCCTCCGGGTATCTGTGGTCAGCTGCTGGCAGATGGGGACTAGCTGACCTGGGGCAGAAGGAGTAGCTAGGAGGGCTTTTTTTGTCCCATGTGATCCATCTTCTGACTGGGTGATGGGATTTAGACATTGCATTCACGGGTTCACAACAGACCAAGATAGCCAATCTCTGCATGTAGGCATTTTTCAAATCTCTGCTCATATGACCTACTGAATCTCTGTGGCAAGTCATGATTTGAATATGGAAGTTACTGTGAAAGAATGCGGGTAGATGGAGTCCTGAACTGACCAGGCACAATTACTCTAACATTGCATATCCAGAAGCAGTAATTCAGAATTGTAAAAACAGTATCTTCTCACATAAAGTTTTGATATCAGGGATCGAACTCAGGACCTTGCACTTGCCAGGCAGACACAATGACACTCAGCTAATTCCCTGGCTCACCTTGCTTTTTGAATCTAATTCATAATTTAAGTTTCCAACTAGAATAATATGTACTAAAAGATAAGAGGAATCTACATCTCGATAATATAAGAAACTTTTTTGCATCTTACATAAAATTAAACAAGAATGAATATACTTGGTCAGCACTCAACAAATAGTTTATTTAATGTTATTTTATTATATGAGTGAAAGGTTTTATATATACCATCTATTTACAGTGTCTTCACAGTAAGAGAATTCAAACTAAATTAAATGTCAAAGAACTGAAGTAGAATTACTTCAATGACCCTATTTGATACTTTACCATTTACATGTATAAATCATATATCCTTTTGTTTAATAATCTAAATGAGTACCTTTAGTTAAGATTTATGTAAAATCAAGAGTTCTAGAATAAATTGTCTTTCAGTCCATCTAATGCAAATTGAGCTTATTCCTTATATTAAATATGCACCGTGTCTAAATCAATATAATTGCTTATAGAAATTTCTTAGATTTTTTTCTCTGCCAACAATTTTCCTCTCTCACACACTTTGTATTTAAAATGAAAGAAGACTGTTGTTAGAAATTTTCTAAGCATTGAAAATAATTAGCACATATAATGGTTATGCTTTTGTTTATTCTTTTGTTCTCAGTGCTGACTGCTTAACTAATGACATTTTTGCTTACACTTAATGTCTAAAATACATTTGCAATATCTGATTGACTTATGAATTTCAAATGTAATTATCTATAGATATTTACTAAAATTTTGAGGAAAGAAGAGCATCTTATACCAAATGATTAGTCCTGAATGCTGGCATACATATCAATAGAATTCTAATTTTAGAAGCAATAAATTTGAATTTGCTTCAGTTTCACTATAATGCATTAGGGATTTGAGATATCATATAAAATGATATAACATAGGAAAATAATATAAATGGTTGAATCATAGAAACAACAACAAAAATCTAATAAAGTTGGAAGAAATGAAAACATATCGTCTATGTCTGTTACATATTGGTCAAAAATTTGACTTTCTTATTAGAAAATAGGTCATTAGAAATATTTACGTAACTGAATCTGTGAAAGTTAGAACAAACCAGAACTTTCAAGAGCAGAAAAAGTATACTTCAGAAGGGCAACAAATTAACCTGCCTTAAAATCTAAAGAACAGAAATAGTGAAATATTATATGATGTCATATGAATTATCAATCAAGTAATATTTGTATTTTATGAACTAATAGTTAATTTTAAAATTATGTTTTGAATATATGTATATATATCACAACTAGGAAAATCAAGCAGCACTAAAATATATTTTACTTTGAGGAAAAAGACTTTAGTGTGGATAAGACCAGATTTGTAACTTAAATTGTCTAATGCCAAAAACATTAGACAATAAGCATAAGCTAGATGACCAATCTATTATACAAATTAAGATATTTTTGAAAGTGAATTAATTCACTAGTGATAAATAAGCTGTAACACAAGATCAAAACATGTTAACCTGAGTTAATTAGAATGCTTGCTCTGCATACTTACAAATATCTCGCAAAGAAACAAGCCAGAGAATAGTCACCATCCTCAGAACCACCCCTCCCTCCACGCTGCAAGGTCAAGACAGAGCCCAGCACAGCACAGGAGGCATCAGCATGCTGTCTGTCCTCAGAGTCCAAAACAGAAATGTCAAGGACCAGGAAGAGTGTTTCACATAGAATTTCAAACTAAGGCTCATTCAGCACCACAAAAGCCATACCCCTGTAAGTCAAGTATGTTGGAGACAGATGAATAAAACCATTAGGGGATTCTCACATCATTTTTATTCCACGAATGGAGTAAACTCTTTTCAGGTCACCTGTCCAACAGTTATGTGAACGCGTGACGATTGCTCAGTTAGCAACACCAGACAAAAATCAGCGCGTGCACACACGCAAAATGCAATTCACCAACTTACGTAGTGGGGTACTTATTATTTCCTCAAAGGATTTTGCAGTTTTATTAGCTGTTGGTGCTGTCTGACTAAAGGCAAATTTTCTCACTTCCCATAGTCTCATTCTAGCAACATAATATTAAATTGTAATGTTTAGAAACATGAAGAAGTAATATACTTCAGAGTATAACAACTTCTTTTTCTGTGACTTTTTTACTTCTTTAGCAAAAGCGTGAAGTGATTTATACTAACTGACACATCGCACTGCACACTATTATCCACTTCATTTTCAGCGAAGGCAATGGGAGGACAAATACATCCCAAACCACTTCGCTGCACCATAGTCCAGCTGCCATCTTGAATGCGGGCAACCTGGGCCTGGCTTCTGTGCTCTCTGCGCTAGACTTCTCCCCACCTCTGTGATCTTCAGCAACTACCCCTGCCTGAGTAGCCCAGGTACGTCTGAGCAACCTTCTCCCCAAAAGAAGAAAACTAAACCTCACAAATGATCTAATTAATTTCTTCTGTTACTAAAATTTATTTATCAGGGTGTGTTTTATTTATTTATTTCTGAATTTATTCATTTGGTTACTTTTAACAAAATTTTAAAATCTTCAATAAAATTTTCTTATTGATTTTTAAAATACTCTAATCATGAACATCTACAGTATGTACTGATATGTACTGGAATTTTGCATTGAACAAAATTAACGCTGAGTTGGAGCAAGGCTGGGAAAAGTTTAGACACTAATTTCCAGTTACATATGGCAAGAAATTCTAGAGTGCTGCTGGAAAGTAGGGTGACTGCAGATGACAATAATGTACTAGAAACTAGAAAAAAGGAGTTTGAGTGTTTTCTTTCTAAAGATATGATAGTTTCAAGAAATAAATGTTAGGCCTGATTTAAACTAAACACAGTGAACGTATGAAACATCACATCTTCCTCATTAATATGTAACATTTTTATTTTATATATCAAATAAAAGTAAATTAACATTTTAAAAATGAAGTCTTTGTGACAACATCTTCAAATAAGGTATTTGCTTGGTATATCGTTACCATTGCTATAGAGGTACAACACTGTTCGGTTCTCCTACTTTGTAAATTTAAGCTTTTGTGTCTTATACTGGTACAAATCCCCATTATGAAGTGCAATCATGATGCATATATGTAATGTACCTATAAAGATTTCAAATTAAAAAATAATAAAAAATAAATTGTAATTTAAAATGCTAGATGATGCACGTTCTGTTTGCAAGTGCAATCTTCGTACAGGCTACTAAGAGAGGAAGAGCACATCAACTAAGGGCACATCAATAGCAAGTTTTCCCTATTTACCTATTTTTTACCTGTGTATTCTCTATGTGGAAATCGGTGACTTTAGGGCCACTTTCACCCCTTTCTTGTGCAGTGCTACCTGGTGGGTGTAGCTTTCCTGGTATTTCTGCCCACGGAACTTGGGAAAGGAAGAAACATTCACAAGAGAGCACAGACCTAGGGAGTCCTCACACCCATATGAAGCTAAAGCACACACAAGTCCTGCATCTCTGTGCTGGAGTCTTCACCACCGCCTGCCTCCCTCAACAGAGGCGAGTAGGAAGGTGCCAGTGGCTCTGCACATCCCTCCCGCTGTCCATCTCACCAGAGACCTTAAATTAAAGGTAGGGATTATGCTCACTAAAACTTCCATTACTTACCAGCTTCTCACCAAATTTTCTAAAAAGAGAAAGGAATAAGAGATTGTTGTCTTACTTCAATCTAGGGCACCTATTACATGTCTATAAGAACCTTCCACCAATTTAGAGTTCTGTGTTGGGACCGTTGCTTGCTGAGATATATTTTCTCTATATTTATTACATTTATTGCTTCTGGTAACATTTTGGAGATCTGTTTCTGTGCCACCATCTTGGGCTTAGCCTACTTATTTTTAAACAAAAATAGAGCAACATTAAATTTAACAAAAACACTCTCAGTGATGGAGCATTTACCCTGAACGGGAATGTTCATCTTTTCATAGACATTGACCTGCCTGATTCCTGATGTAAGTACCACTTTGTTTTTTAACTGAATTCTTTATTAGTACATTTGACATTCACATCACAATCACACTCAATATTGGAAATTTGTACCAGTTTATGACACAAGTTAGTTCTCACTTATTGGACAGGCCTTTTTCAACTTACCTGGGCAATATTTATTGCAGTTAGGATCCGTGCATCTTTCTCATAATCCTTGATTTTTTGTAATGTTTGCCAAATCACGTTTCCAAGTCCATCCTGCTCCACGTTGCCCTCAAGTTCCCAGGACATTTTCACCAGGTTATACACTAAGCCATAGTATCCCGTCCAGATCATTCGGTCACCTGTTTGCAAAGAAGGATTCTTTGGGAAGAAAGTGGACTTAACTAGCACACATCATTAAGAAGTCAACTGAGTAAATTGTGAACCAAACAGGGAAAATAAATCCTTAGAGTTCAAGAGAAGAGAAATTTGTTTACAGAAATATGAACACTTCAACCGCCATGTTAAATTTTTATAATAAATCAAAGAAATAGGAGAAAAATTACCTGCTGTCATAAAAAACATCAGATTTTATGAAACATGACAGGTAAATCAAAGAGAAAACTTTTAAATATTGTGAAAGCCAGAAAAAATTTCTAATATAATTGGGACTGGAAGATTTTTTTAATAAGAGGGATACAAATTAATTGACATCAGTGAATGAGAGTAACGGGTATAGAGGAGATAAAAAAATACAAAGCACCCCTAAAATTTATGTAGTAATATATATAAATATAAAAATATATATAATATAATATTTAATATATAGCATGTATTATATATTGTATGTATAATATATGATATATGATATATGTATGATATATATTTTATATATGATATATTATATATATATTCCTCTTCATATATGTGTATATATTTATAAAATAAAGTTCCAAATTCAAAATTTCTCTAATAGAAAATAGGAAGAAGTTTCTATTTGTTTTTTATTTAATTATTTCTGCCTAATTCTGGCAGATTGCTATAAACATGTTCAGAAAAATTCTGACTAGATCTAGGTAGGAGAAATGTATATGAGGGAAAAACACTGCAATCTCCAAAGTGAAACAAAGCAATATGAAAACACTGAATCCATGAGAAGAAATTCAATAGGAAGAACAGGGGAGAAGGGGAAAAAATAAGATGGAAGAGCCTGAAAGCTTATTAAATTCCTTATGGAATGTTTTCTCAAACTGGCGATGATGCATACCACGCGAGGGCTCGTCTATGTGACGTATGAATAAACTTATAAGCACAACTTGATAAGTCACCATCCTGTTTTCCCAGTTCTCCTCTGATTTGTATAATAGAGGTGAATAACAATTATACCTATTCCTAGCCCACAGAAGAGTAGCATCCAGGTATCCCCGACTTGAGTCCTCACCACAATCCTGTTGTGTGGATTTTATTTATATCCAGAATAACAATGATGAAAATACAACCCCCAACTTGGCTGGAAGATCCCCAAGCATCATCAAGCTGGTAAGTGAGAATGGAGGCTGAGGCCCATCTAATCTTGTCCAAGGAAGCCCAGGCCCCTTCAACTCAGATGAGCACGTGTCTTTCCAATCTCCTCCTCCTATTCCATTTGTAGGAAAAGAAGTGACTAGAAGGTAGAAAGAAGAAGCAGATGAGAAAGCATGGGCACGTTTTAGAAACTGAGAAAGGAAGACATATTTCTCATATCCCATCTTCAGTTATCTGCTGTGCTATTACTGGGTCTTTATGAAATACAGTAGAAGGTAAAAACATGAAGCCACAGTTAAGGAGCCAGTTCTCTGGAATGTAATTTTCTTTCCGTAGCAGTTTCATTAGTTAAAATTGGAGCACCAAATATTTTAAAATATATATAAATTGAATATAAATCTGCTGAATAAAAAGTAATATGCCCCCCTCCAAAAAAAAAAAATCAAGAAATTCAGACTCAACTGTGTTTTCTTTGTTCTGACTAAGGACAGATGTGTCAGTTAATCTTAACTGTCACCTTGACAGGGTTAAGCAGCCCCTGGAGAGGTGACTGGACCCTGGGGTGGCTGTGCTCATCAGTGGATTGTAAACCTCTGGATGATCACAGCTCACTGTGTTTCCGGGAGGTGGGGGCAGGTCAGAGAGGTCTCTTGATCTCTGAGTTTGAAGGTTACACCTTCCACCTTTTGCTCTTGCTCTGCCCTAATGCTCTGCTCCCAGACTACCTGGATTTAAGTAGCTTTGATATGCCATAATCTTCCACCATATTTCCAACTTGGAACCAAATCATGGATTAAAACCTCTGAAATTACAAGTCAAATTCAACATGTACTCCTTTAAGTTCTGGTTATGGAGTATTTTTTCCTAACAAGAGGAAAGCTGACCAACACATAAGAGATAAGCAATCTATGCTTTCGATGAGCTGACACACTTAGGAGACTAGAATTATTTATGAGAATTTAATGGGCAACAGCTCACTGAGTAGGTGATGCCACTGGACCACCAAAGCAAGAGCTCACTAAGAATTAAGTGTACGGGAAGAATTTGGACAAGCTGAGAAATTATCGAGTTTTTTAAAAGGGTATAGGAAGATGTTGAGGGAATATTTCACACAAGAGAACATCTAAAAGAATGCAGTTGTTCTTTCCTCTTATCTTATTTCGGATTGCTTCACCATTATTGGCCCAAGTTATATAGAGTGACTTCTCTAAATATGACCATTTGCTTCCTCATTCACAGTTTTTCAGAGAATAGTCACTTATCCCTAAATTGCACTGCCAGACAATTATAGCTCTGGATAATATGGCACATTTTTGGAATGCACTTTTCACTACTCATTTATTTCTATACCTCTTGTACACACATGGCAAAAATATACTAAAGTTATAGAATATGTACTTAAACTTGGCCTCTAAGTGGTAATGTTATGTCGGCTCAATGGAATGCTATGTCTGCTCAGCCCATAAACTAGGAAGCTTATATGGGAGTTTAATGAAGTAATCGAGGACTTTACTGCAATGGGGACAGGCTATTGAGAGGAAAGGGCAGACTTCAAACTCTATGGAGAAGATCCAATAATACTCTCTAGCTATGAAGGAGGAGAAGGGAATCAAGGGCAAGTTAGAATAATTCTAAGCTCAGAAGACAAACATAGCAATCAAACTACTCACAAAAATGAGATTATGTAGAAAAGTTAGTTTGGAAAAATGCAGATAAATATTTTTGGAAAATGTGGCACAGGGAAGGAGGAGTCTACTTCACAATATATTGTAGGTTGGTAAAATATAGCTGAAATGCAAGACAGCAAGAGTGAAATTATTCAATAGTGACTACCCAAAAGGTAATGCTTTTCTTTGATATGGGTAAGGAACAATTTTGAGCTTCTAAATTAAAAATTCTGGAACTGTGTGTCTTGGTGAAGTTTTTGAGCAATATTACAAATAAGATATATGTGAATTTTTAGCTCAGTTCTCACTTATTTACAGTCTTAACTTATTTATATTAAAACAAATGGCTTATGAAAGTACACTGGATACCATCTTTTTTCACATTATTTGAAATTATTTATTGAAGAACACTATGACTATAATAGTTCAATTATCAAACCAACAATGATTTTTTAGAAGGTTAGTGATGAACCTGCAATTAGTGATAATTGTGTTCTTAAACTCAAAATTCCTTTTATAATTTTTCAAGGTTGTTCTTCACCTGGTGACTTAAGCTCCGATAAAGTACCAAAGAATATTTGTAGAGAGAATCTATTACATTTCATTGACTGACAGTTGATGAAGAAGACATCTTGTAGACACATGACATCTTGTAGACAGATGACATGTGCTGGGACTGTCACAAACAAGGGACTGCATCCTCGTCTACACCTCAACATCTGCTGAAAGCAAGCCTGCTCTGCAGCTCCCATCCTGCAACCGAACCACAGTGGAGGCGCTCTTCTGTTCTGCCCTCAGTCACCCCATAGCAGCTCTCAGAGATGCCATGTTAAACGTACAGAGAGAAAACGTGCCACCATCTGCAGCTAAGCAATACTCCACTGAACACATACCACAGCAGCACAGCACAGCCCTCACATTCTATTGGTTGCTCTTTACAGACACAAGAAACTGTAAACCACATAGGTAACCACAAGTCAAGTTGATGTTACAACTCGCAGATTTTTAAATTTAAATATGCCAGTTATATGAAGCAGAGCTCAGATGCATTTGGATCAAGTCTAACATTATAAGAGTTTTCAAGGAATATAGTAATTGAGACTTTGGGTGTTATGCCATTTAAAAATTCAAGCAAGGAAAGAAGAGCTTGGAGCCAATAAAATACAACAATCTTAGTTGGAAAATTGCATAGTTATAAAAGTGTCAAAAAGGAATAAGATAAATGTCAATACAGGAATTCAGTATTTCAAAAATAAAAATTCACCAATGATATGGCTGAGGTTGTCAATATAAAAGGGCCTTGTATTTGATATACACAAATACATATGTATATATTATGAAAAGTCTAAAAGAAAATTGCACAAACCAAGCATGGAGGCTTATGCCTCAGTCTCAGCACTTTGCCAGGCTGAAGTATGAGGACTTCGAATTTGAGCCTCGGCTGAGAAACAGGCAATTTAGCAAAACCCATCTCGCTGAGGTATGATAACAAAAGTCCCGCCTCCAAGCCTCAGTACTGTACCTCCCCCCTAAAAAAAGGAAAAGCCTTCAGGTGAAGGTGGACATAAAATCATAGACTTGTAAGCTACTTGATTAACACTATGAAACAAATAATGTTAGACCTTCATAAATATCAGGCATACTGAAAGCCTCTCTGATATCTAATGTAATCCAGCAAGATGGCAAAACCTAATATGTAAATAGTAGGAATATTCAAATTGTTGATACTATGGCTATCGTAATTTATAGATAATAAAATGCATTACTAAGTAGTGTTGGTATGTTGCCATTAGGAACATTTCTAATTTGTTATTTGCATAGCCACCTGGGCCTTTTTTCTAAAGTCTGTTTTATACTCAAATCATGAGAAGGAATTTTCATAAATCCTAACACATGCTCTGCTTTTACCAGACGTGCTTTCCCAGGCTTCTTTGTAGCTAGTGGTGACTTGTGGGGACTGTTCTATTGAGTACGCCCAAAGCTGGATGTGAGCAGTGCAGGCTGGAGGTCCCATTTGACCTGGCCATCGCCCTGCTAGGTATATACACAAAAGAATTAAAGGACTCATATCACAGTGACATATGTGCACCCGTGTTTATAGCAGCTCAGTTTATGACTGCTACATCTTGGAAACATCCCGAGTGCCCATCAACTGGAGACTGGATAAAAAAGCTGTGGTTCTTCTACAGGATGGAGTATTACTCTGCCATAAAAAATGTAAGCTTGAATCATTTATACTTAAATGGACATACCTTGAGGAAATCCTCATAAGTGAAATAAACAGGTCACAGATAGGTAAATATTGCATCTTTTCTCTGGTATGAGAAAATAAAGAGGTAAATGAGTCCTAGAACTGTATATTATATATTGTGAAATAGAAAATGCTCAATGTAAAATAGAGTGAAGGGGGAAATGAGATTATAACAAAAAACAAAGGAAACAAATTGTATGCATATAGGGGGGTGGTAGGGTAGGTAGGGCTATGGGAAAAAATGAAAATTAAGTTGTGTCTTATACTGGTACAAATCCCCATTATGGAGTGCAATCATGATGTGTATATGTAATGTACCAATAAAGATTTAAAAAAAAAAAAAAAAGAGTTAGCTCCTCAACTGGCTCATTGTAGGAAGTGAGTCTCACTGAAGCTTACTTGACACACAGAAGCACCTCGTAAGCACTGTAGTAGGTTAGCCTGATCTTCCCACTAAAGGTCACAGCCAAGTTCAGAGAAATGGCCTGTGAAGCTATGGGGCTCAATATGAGATAACATAGTACCTGAAGTCAGAGAAACTTGCACACAAAGTCTATTCCCATGACTAAAACCTTCCTAACTAAAAGGTCAAGGTTCTAATTGTAACTCTATATTTTGTCTATTCTGTTCTTATTTCTAGAGTGTTGTGTCTTTTCCAAGCCTTGCCTGCATTAGTATCCATAGCAATTGCATAACATATGCCACTGCACATAGTTCACCTTTACCCCAATTTGATTATCAATAAAAATCAGTGGCTAGGACTGACCAGGGCCTTTGGTGGTTGTTCAGCATTCACCAACTTGGTTCCACACTCTTTTCTTTTTTTACTTCTATCTTTGGGTCTTTTGTAAGTTCTGTTCCATACACTGGGCAGGAGACTGCAACCTACTGCAGAGGTCTCCAGTAGCAACTCATGTGTCCAGTCCTGTCAATTTTACACAGGTACAGTCCTCTGGTTTGCTTGTGGGAAATAATTCATTTTGTGATATGAAAGAAAAAATGTGGAAAAAAGCCAGGACTTTTCCTTCTCTTTCTTCTTGTTTTGCAATATAATATATGAAGACTGGAGCTAAAAAGCTGCCTTTGGTAATGAGATGACAGCATGGAAATAAAAACCCAGACTCCTGAGAAAAATGTAAAGAAATAGGATCTTGATAACATCCTTGAGTGGCTAACATCACCTCTACCTTCATTAGGCAATATAATAAAACTGTAAACTAAGTTTATTTCCTGATTATTGTGATAAATGTTTTCATGATCCTAATGCAAAATTGGACAGATGAGGAAAGGATAAAACTATGAGACAATTTGCTACATAAACACTGGACTATTAATTAATCTTCGTATCATATAGTAGAATTAATTAGGTAAAGAATTAACTATCTGCCAAAACAACCAAAAACTTTGCTTAGAAGCATTGATTAATAATAGTTCTGCAGGCAGAACCAACAAGATGAATAAATGCTAGCTCCAAAATTTAAAGTGAGCATTACAGGTGATGGAAGAAATCCGGAAATATTATTGAAGAGTGTGTTAAGCACTATAAAGAGGAAGCAGGACAAATAGAAGCAGAGGAATCATTTTAAATTGAAGGAGCGATGTTAATGAAGACAATGCACTTGAGGACCCACGTTGTATGTAGCACACTGACTGTCAGCAGCTAAAACATATTCTAGCTTTCTGTAGGGTTGGAAAATTTTCAAATTCTAGGATCATTATTTACAAAACTTTGTAGTCATCCTGTAGCACATGGAGATAAAAATTAAAATCTTTATAAGTATTTCGTTTCATTTTATAGCCCACTAGCTAATAGGATATTTATTAAAATGTAACTTTATATTAGAGTCTTTCTTTTTCCACAGTTTTAATCATACTGTAACATTCTGTAAGACTTTTACTCTTCTGTAGGGATAGAGCATGACATTAGAATTCCTTTGAAAACATCATTTGCTACAGGCTATGAACTGTGATTCATTGTTTAGATTTATTTTAACCCATTCTGTTTTATGGTTTGCTTATTAACTTTCAGTATTAACTAAAATGCAGGCCCATTATTCTTTTTTAATGTACTTGATAATTTCTAATAGACTATAACTTCATATTAATTTTTATGTAATTTCCTATTGAGTCCTATATATTCTATAATTCAATTGCAGATACTAGATGATGAATTTAAATACCTATTTTAAAAATCATCATTCACGTGTGCTTGTACATTGAAAAGTATTTAACATTTCAATTAATTATAAAATGTAAACTTAAGTATATCATTGTAATTTACACATTAAAAATATGGAAAGGATAAATATTATATTAAAAAGACCTATTTAAACTAATAAATGAGGTCAGCAAATTTGCAGAATACTAAATCAATATGCAAAAATCTATTGACATTCTATGGATAGGGATGCAGCGCAATGGTACATCACTTGCCTAGCACTCACAAAGCCCTGTGTTCAGTCTCCAGTATTGAAAAAAATACTTCTCAGTTTCCATATATCATAAGTAAACAATAAGAAAATTAAATATAAGAAAACACGTGCCTCATCTGGGCGTGGTGGCACAAGCCTGCAATTTCAGTACTCAGGAGGCTGAGGCAGGAGGCTCGCCATGAGTCTGAGGCCAGCCCTGAGCTGCACAATGAGTTCAAGGCCACCTTAAACTAATAGCAAGGCCCTATTCCAAAGCCCTCCACCCCCAATTACTCCTATAATAATATCAGAAAATTTAGTTATAAATTATTCTAAAAAACGAAACATACAATAGATATGAAGCCACCTTTGGGAATGCTGAAAGTGTTTTAAAACCAGTTATATTTTCCCAACTCAATCAATATACAAAAATAACAATTAAATTGCAAATGTATGGTATATTAATTACAGATCAGTATAGCTGTTATTAAACTGGAAGTGTGGATAAGAAACTCACTCTCATACACTTTTTGCACACAGTCATTATCTTGCCACCATTAGGTACAAAATTTAAGAGCAGCCTGTAATATCCATACAAAACAGTGTACAAAAGAGAGCAAAAAGGTCTTTGACAATGCCATTGTGCTACCAGCCCCAAAATCTGTATCTCTTGTGAGGAAGTATGAGTAGTAGATGCTTGTGACCTGTAAAGCTTCTTTACTATAAAAAGCACCCTTAGAAGAAAGATTTTAAAAATCATGTGATCCATTCTAATCTCTTTACCAATGAGGTTCTCAGGTAAAGATATTAATATTTGTCAGAGAAAAGACGTATCTGGCTCATGCTCTCAGAGGATAGCCTTGACTGAAAAACTGCTATGAATAGACCCCAAATCTGTAAATAAGGTGTGGCAACCTCAAGAAGGCTGTGTAACTTTTATAACCCTACGGAAAAGAAAAGCAGAGATATTGAATATTTTAAATGTTTGCACTATTCTGTAAGGTAGTACCTCATACAACCTAACTAAAGATCCCATCTATAATTTTGGACTAGGAAGTTCATGTCAGAAATGTAGTGAGAGGTGAGAGACGAAATACAGAAGGGGAGTTTTGCAAGTTTCATGACAGATATTTTCATTTTCTTTATTATAATGATATTTCATGGATATGCGTAACATGTATTAAAATGATCAAATTGTACAGCTTTAAAGTAATTTAAAGTATATCAACTATACCCAAAAAATCCAAGAAATAGGCACATTTGGCTAGCTTCTTTACATACACGATCATGATATGAATATGTTTTTTTATTTTTAAGTTTGTCCAACTATGAGAGTGTCTCAACATATACATGGCTTTCTACTAACATATACATGGCTTTTTAAGTGGTTAAGTATTTTCCTTACATAAAAAATATAAACTTGTTACTAACTTCAACTTTTGCTAATTTAAGAGATATGTGATTTATTAAAGCATTATCATAAATTTTAATTCATTTTAAGATTCTAATCAATTTTCATTTACTTTTTTAAAAATGAATTATTACTCTTTGGTAATGTTTTTCCAAGTTAAAATGAATTACAATGAAGCACACAAAGACATTTAACAACTATGACAGATTCTTCATTCACAAATATCATTGGAATACTAGTTTAGGAAACCAATCTCAAAAAAAACCAAATGAAATAAAGTCAACACTGAATGGATAGTAACTTCTTGGAGTCCCAAGCACCTGTCTTCATATCATAACACTAACGCAAATCATTGCAAGTCGAACCAGAGATACCAATGTGATGAGCTCCACAAAAGTAAAATGTTAATTATAAAGCACATTGAAAAAATGTTTTCTCGTGTACTACAAAAGTTACCCCAGAAATTAGCAGGGAAGAAGTAAATGGGAATAATGGACAAGGGAACTAAGATAATTATCTTCCAAAATACGAAAGGCTTGAGTAGAGGAAACCTGCAAGGAGCTAAGTTTAAGTCAAAGTTCAGAAGACATCAAAAGAAAAGTCTAAATATAATACTAAAAAGAACATCCACAGAGTACAAAGGTACAATGACCTGATTTGAGAGATGGGGATTTTCACATCCCTGTTGTTGACTTTTAAGCAAAATCTGGTTATTTACCATTTGCAAATAGTTTATAAGAGATTTTTTACAGTAGATTGAGAATTGATATTGATTTGACTGAGAATATTTCTACTGTTCTTAGATATTACATCATCCACTAGTTTTAAGCAGTTAACTTTCTTACAAATAAGAGACATTAATCAGTGTCTGATGGTTTCCAACAGCATACCCCACTTCCGGGTTTTATCATCACAACAGAGTCTAGCAAATTCCTATTATTTAATAATCCATCATTTTATAACAAGGAGAAAAAGAATGTGATAGCAATTTTTAAAAAAAGGAAACAAAGCTTATATATATAGGGGGTGGAGGGTTGCAAGGTGGGTGGGGGAATGGGAAAAATGAGAATAAAGTCGTGTCATATTCTGGTACAAATGCTCAGTGTTGAATGGGATGATGATGTGTCTTCATAATGTACCAATAAAGATTTGAATTTTTAAAAACCCATCATTTTATTACTGTGAAACAAAAGTAGGAACATGGGAAGAGGGCATTTCATACTTAAAGGATATAATACAAAGGTGTATTTCCCTCTTTTTAAAATTACACATACAAATTGGATATACTGTAAATAGGAACTAGCTTGATATATTCCTATGTGCAATAGAAAAGTTGTATTTCCCCCATGATGAAAATATTCTATCATCCTGTTTACTAGATAAAGGTTTTCTCAAAGTATAATGTGCAAATCAGCTTAATGATAAAAATTCCTAGCCTCCACCTTTTAGAATATCTGATCTCAAGTTGTAAAATAAGGTGCATGAACACATACTGAAAAATGAGAATCCCACATGATGCAAGTCTGTGGCAATGTTCTCAGAGATGGTGCTACTGGGTAGTGATCCGCTGTAAGAAATTGTTAGTCATTTTTTATTCACCGTGCTGATGGACAACTAATAAACACTGCACTGAAATGATCAACTAACCTATTCATTTCAGTACAGTTGCATAGTTCTTAGTGTGAGATCCCGAAACCATATCACCTAGAGTAAGTCTGAGATGTACCCTGAATTCCGGTGGTATCTCACTTCATTAATTTACTCCATGATTCTGGTCACAAAACGAGTTGGATGCGAACCAGATCAAATGCAATGATTAGTTTCAATGTTGACCTCATGGAAAAATTAGATTTCATTCTCTTCTAATTCATTTTGTGACCAGAACCATAAACCAAGGTACCACTTGGATATTTCACTCAACAAATAAATTCTCAATGTCTCTATTTTTGAACCTTTAGAAAAGGGATGATAGGATCATTTATATTATGGTCTGGCTGTAATGACTTGTGAGTTATATAATGTGTGCCCAATCCTTAGAATATTGTACAAACTCACTATCAGACGATTAAAACTATCATCTTTGGCACATAAAGGCAAAATGTTGCTCAGAATCTCAACAGATATAATGCTACTACTCTGTGTGCTTAAATACATTCCTTTTTGTTGTCTTCCCTTATATCTTTCCAGCTCAAAATAATCTCTTCTAAGGACCTTGTGTAATAATTTAAATTTAAAATATAAATTCATTCAGCTAAACACATTGAAATTTGTCAACCCCTCAACTCCACTGAGAGGCCTTCAAGATGGCCTTCCCCAGGGGAACAATGAAGTCAGATACTTTCAGTTTCAAGCAAACAGAAAATGCTTAAGTCCTAGTTGTAAGCATATGCAGAAATTCATATTAAGTGAAAAACACCAAACTCAGCATTTCAGTCACCAGCCAGAGACTTCATTCTTGAATTAAGAAACATCTGGTTCTGTAGTTTTCTGATATGAAATAGCTCATATGTAAAAGAGGGGCTAAGTAGGCACCTCTCCCTCTAGGTTCAAGTTCTCCTTCAATTCAGATAAGTTCACCTGGAAATTATTTAATAGAAACCATCAGTTTCTTATAAGAATGCCTTCATAAAACTATGAGTCAAATTGGAGTTTTTCGGTAATCAAACTTTACATAAAAATGATCAGATGAGTATTATTGACCCTTCCATCAAAAGTTTATTAATGTAATCTAAAACTTTTTTGGCATCATGTATGCCCTTATGTATAAATAAAATAAGGATCTCAGGAATTTGGTGTACACTGGAATAACTGTTAGAAAAAATTACTTTCCTATGAAAATAATAGCGTTATAACTACATTACCAATGATAACACCAGAAACATTTATTAGGCTTGTTTTATCCAGCACATTATTATATCAAATGGTTATATATTTCCATAGCATTTTTTTAAAAAGTCTCTAATTCAAATGGAACACTTAAAATAACAATTATTTTTTAAAAGGTAAGTTTTAGTGGGATTAAATGCTTTGACCTAGGATTTTAAAATAGGGGACAAAATTAAAATGTCAGTCCATGTAACTTCAGAACTGTGTTTTTTCTTTTTCACTCTAAACAGGACTTCTTTTTGAAGAGTAAAATTATGAGAAAATTTCCTTTCAGTTAATAAAGCAGTAGCATTATGTTTCTATCACTATGACAGGCAGACATGTCTCTCTCAGTAATCACGTTAAGGAAGACTGAATAGTGTGTACTCGACATGGAATCCTGTATTTTCTGTGCTCTTATGGAACTGGCCCTCGTTGCTAATGATCACACACATGGGACAACTCAAGAAATCATCTTCTCTATCTATAAAAATTATTCAAAGATGCTACAAGGATTAAGCCACACTGAATAGCAGCAGTACACTCTTTAATTCCTACCATCCAACTATGAACTAAGTCAAAATACATCGGCCAAGTATGGCTTTTCGTCTTAGTGATGATGTGGGAAGCCAAAGATCCAGCAAACACATGAGGAAGAGGTCAAAAGTTCAATTCTAGTACTATTATATTTTGGGGGGGTTGACAGGGAGGGAGAAAATTGGAGGATACATCTTTAAAAAGTGCTTAATCAAGTTGTTTTCAGATTACCAAATTATTTCAGTCATTTCTCAAAGAAACGAGAATTCTACAAAAATTCAAGGTTTCAAAATGCTCAGAAACTTCAAAGAGACAAATGCCACTACATTTGTCTATAGCTTTGGAAGAAACTTGGTACCATGTAAGTGACTTCTGTTTGTGTATGGAGCCCTTTTGATACATCTATATTTCTTATTGCAGACCAAATCTTCAGTGGCAGTCTAGAACTAGACACAGTTACCTGTCCACTTGTGTTAAGACAACACTATAAACCACTGGCCAATCATTCAATGGCTGAGTTTACGAGTGATCATAAAGAAGAGTACCACTGAAGACAAGAAGGCCTCCCTTTGGTTCCGTGAGTCTCTGAACGTGCAATGAAGGTCTCTTTCTAGAGCCCGGTTTGTTAGTGATTATTGCCTTTGACCTCTCTATCATTGTCTACTGAAAGAATAAAATGCTGAAAATATGAGAAATGTAAAGATGGCTCCTTTACCCATAACATTGTCTACTGTTGGTACAATGAGATTCAGAAACTGCTAAAGGCTTTATTCAATAACAAATAATTACAGAAAAACAACTATTGCTTATTATACAAGTGTATTGGTGGCTTTGCCCCAGGGACACATGAGAAACAACTGGTGTTTGCTGATTTCAGAAGTTATATCTTCCCCTTGACACTGAATGTACATCAACCAGAAATCAGCTTGCTCCCCCAGATCAAAAGAGATGAGAAAAGATTGGCCATAAGTTACCATGTGCTTAGCAAGTCTGAGTTCACACTTAACCATTAGGAAAACGCAACTCAAAGCAGTTCTGAGATTCCATTTTACACCAGTCAGAATGGCTATCAACAAGAATTAAAAAAGAACACATCTCTTCTAAGAACAACACACATTGTAGAGGATGGGGGTGCGGCTCTTCTACATTGTTTCTGAGAATGTCAACTAGTGCAATCATTACGAAAACTGATATGGAGATTCTTCAAATAATTAAAAATAAAAAATCCATTTGATCCAAAAGGTAGCCATCATACTCTAGTGATACATGTCTACAGGACTGCAATTCATAAGAGCTAAGCCCTAGAAACAGCCCAGGTACCCACCAATAGAAAAAGAGACATAGAAAGACACGATACGGAAAGATAGAGACAATGCATATATTAAATATGCAAAATGGAATTGTATTCGGGCATAAAGAAGAATGAACTCATGGTACATGCAGGAAAATCAATGGATCTTAATAGTGTGATGTTAAGTAAAATAAGTCAGATCCAGAATGTTCAATACAGAATGGTTTCTCTTACATGAGAAACTTAAAATATGAATAAAGAGTGAAATAAAGAAGAGAGGGTAGGAAACAGGGAGGCAGAATTTTGGGAGTGGGAACAGGAATCAGATGTAAGGAATGTGATACTCCTAAATCAATGGAAATATTATGTATTGTACACATACACCAACAAAAATTTTAAAAAATAAACCCCAATAATGATATATAAAATATATTTAAGATATGTGAGTATGGAAAAAGTGAAGGAAGGATAAACATATAAATGACAAGATTTTAGTAGATCTGCTATTGACACCATTATAAAGAAAAAGAACATATTTGGGTACCAGAGTTGGAGTATGTCTTCCAGAAAATTGAGCAATGTTAAGTAGTAGATACTAATCAGAAAAACAAAGCTTCATTAATACTTCACTCAAATTCTGGGCTATAAAAATAAAATTTTCAGGAGAAGATGAGAAACTTAACAAAGAAAAACTATCAACAATGACTAAACAAATTTGATGAAATTATCAATTAACTAGGAAAAAAATTTCAGACTTATCAAGAGGAACAAAATTTTAAGTATTGTCAGAATGATGCAATCT